>JBBIGC010000033.1:846714-864227 GCA_037576955.1 Lepidarchus adonis
TAGACACGCACACACACACACACACACACACACACACGCACAGACACACACACACACATACACACACACACAAGCACATGCACATGCACACACGCACACACACACAAAGACACACACAGACACACACAGACACACACAGACACACAGACGCACACACCTTGGGTCCACTTCCAGTCTTAACATGCACCCTAAATCCTTTCATAACCTCCAACAATTCTTGGTCCTTTTATCTACTCAAGTGTTGATGAGAACAAATCCCATTTCAGATTTCAGGAATGGTTTAGAGCACCACAGGGAGCATGGCCCTGGGTGGGAGCCATGACAGTGCTGCACAAAAATGCTCATACCAATAAATCAGTGGCAAAAGTGTGTAGGTGAGCAAAAAAATGTAGTGCACTGCCAAAGTTCAAAACAGGGTCATAAAAGTTTAATGCACAGCTGGCAGCTAAGGCTAGCAGGGAGGCAATGAGATGAGCTATTTTCAGAGCAGTAGTTGGTATTCATAATTCACATTTTATTTTTAGTAGAGGAGAAGGAGCTCCCACTTTCTCTTCCTCTGAGTCTTGTTCTTCATTCAACATCTGATACCCCTGGTCTATTATGTGGCATGTAGGCAAGACGTTACTGTCACTTAGCTAAGTATTACAGAGGTGATACTAGTGGAGGTCTCTGTGTGTGTGTGTTTGCGTGTCTGTCTGTCTGTCTCTCTCTCTCTCTCTCGCTGTCTCTCTCTCCCTCTTTCTCTCTCTTCCACAATCTACGCAGCCAAAATAAATGAAAGTCAGGAAGGAATTGTGTCTCTCTACCTGTATCCCTCGTACAAGCAACAAGCAGACATATATCTAAACATAAACAAATCCGAACAGTTTCTATAAAAAGTTTGATAAATTCATGATGAAAACCCCTGTCTCCATTATGCACCTGAATGTTGTCACTGTGGTCTTGTCTATAGAGCTGGCAAATAAAACAACACCTTACCATTGACATTGAACTCTCAAATGTGCACTTAAATCTGGAGAGGCCCGACTCCTGAAGGTCTCAATTACCATTACCTTTACTAGGGGCCAGATTCTCAAAGTTTCATGCCTCCATTAAATTGTCCATCATGACATAGGACCACTCTGTAACTAGCTAGTGACCTTCCCAATGACTCACAAATGAAGATCACTTTCTAAGGTAGTTGTGATATAACCCATTGGCTAAAAGTAAATGAAATGCAGTGTCCAGTTTGTTATTTACCAATGGCAGACAGAGATTCAATATACTAAAGAAACACAAAAAAGTGAAAAATGTCCATATTATTATGTATTTATGACACTCCCATTAGGCTAATGTCAAACAATGGAACATTATTTCAGATTATGATTTTGTATATTATGTGTACAGTCTTATGCAAAAGATTTTGTCATTGAAAGATATTAACGGAGGGTAAAATGCACATTATTTTCAGCAAACATTGATGCATAGTTACTTTTTATGTCATTGATTAAACAAATATAAAAACGTTATTATGGCAGGTATCGCAGCTTGCAAATGCTTTTTAGAGCTAAAAGTCTTTCAATTCTTGTACTTGGGATTTTCTCCTATTCTTCCTTGCAAAAGGCTTCTAGTTCTGTAATATTCTTTGGTCGTCTTGCATGCACAGCTCTTTTAATATCTACCTACAATTTTTCAATAATGTTTAAATCTGGGAACTGAGATGGCCATTCCAAGACCTTCATCTTGCGTTTCCTGAGGTAGCCCATTGTGGATTTCGCGGTATATTTAGGATCATTGTCCTGTTGTAGAAGCACATCCTCTTTTCAGCTTCAGCTTTTTTACAGATGGTGTTATTTTGGTTTGAGAATTTGCTGGTATTTAGTAGAATCCATTCTTCCCTCCACTCGTTGTTTCCAATGTTTCCTGAGCCACTGGCTCCAACGCAACCCCAAAGCATGATAGATCCACCCCCATGCTTAATGGTTGGAAAGGTGTTCTTTTCATGAAATGGTGCGCCTTTTGTTGTGCATGCCTTTGCTGATTGTGGCCAAAGAGTTCTATTTTAACTTCATCAGTCCACAGCACTTGTTTCCAAATCACATCAGCTCACCGATTACCCCACAACTAAACACAAATACCCAACTCAATCTCATAAACACATACATAACAGAAACCCCCAAAATAAAGAGAGACTGTGTTAACCTCTTTTCAATTACAAAATTACCCAAATCTATTATTTATCTAGGGGTGCCCAAGCTTTTACATGAGACTGTACATCATAAATGTCTAATCGTTGTTACTGCTTGCAAATAACAGGGAAGGGTGTGGTAAAACATGCTCTTTTAATCACTGGCAAAATTTGATCCAATTACCTAATTAAATATCTAATTAAAAACAAACTTCTTCATTCTATTTCTTTTACTGTATTGCTATTAAAGAAATTATAGAATTTTAAAACCCATCTGTGCCTTTGAACATGCAAACAGGATGCCTAAGTAGGAGTCCAAGAACAGAACAAGAAAGAGCGAGAGAGAAGAAGAAATACGCTCAGTACACCAGGCCTTCCCCAAAAAGAACCAAACTAGTCAATTTAAGAAGGACATGCCGAACTGTATTCAAACTGCTAATAATCCATCTCTCACTATCCTTAAACTTGCCTCTCATCTCATCACTTCCTTTGTGCTCTGACGGTGAAGATTTCGCCATTCTTAATTGGGAGTACTAATTTAGATAAGCCTCAACAGCATTTCAGTAGTGTGAAATGGCTTTTGATGCGAGGTGATGTGTGGGCTGTACTGTCTGAACCCGTCAATGCAAATGTCACTCTATTAGTTCACAATTAAGGCTGAAAATAAAAAACAGCCACAAGAGAAGGTCAAAACCCATTTAAAAAGCCACAGTGTGTTTCGCTCTTCAGCCACTTTGATGACAGAGGAAAAGGGAAAGCATGGGAATTTAAAAACATTTTAAAAGAGAGAAAGGGAGAGAGCTCCAGCACTTTGCATTAGGCTCAGATTTGTGAAATGAGAAGTGAAGCATAGGGAGTGTCTCCTGCCAGCCTCACTCATATTAACCATGTCAGCATCCCCACGGTAACCATCTTCACTGCAGAGTACCACACTACATGCTCTACCATGCAAAACCACCACAAGACCTCTTAAGCACACTTTTCCGGCCCTTTCTCCCCATAAAACGATCTGAATAGAGGGCATTGTGTGTGCAGCTGGTACACCGAGTACCTATGTTTCTAATTACCATAGAACTAAGCCTCCATATTCACTTACCAAGCCCTCAAATAGTTTTGCCAAAACACTGGCATATTAGATTAAATGAATCAGGAGTTTGATGATCATTTGATTAATTAAATAAGGTGTGTCATAGATGAAGGTGCCCAGAAATGCATATTACTGAAGCTGTTGCTTAAAATGTAAAGTCTCTAAAATAAGAATAATCTATCATACCTTGCATTTAAAGTGATCATGATTACCATTCATATCAAACATAGCTCAATTTGTACAACATGAACAAGCTAAAGCATTTGCATACACCCACATCACCCCACATATCCTGTCCAACACATAAATGGCACTGATGTTACAAGCTTCTTCAACAAACAACTACCAACCACAAGCTCTTTTCATTCTTTCATCATCATCTAGTAGAGATATTCTTCTTCGAATGGCAGCTACATCAAAAAAGTGCAAAATATGACACTAACAGATCTAAAGGTACGTATAGAGAGTAAAATTAAGTCACAGCCTCTGTTTTGATCACAAACACAAATAGATTTAGGACAGGCATGATTAATATCAATATTGAAGTATTTGTTATTATTATATTGTCTATTTAGTTTTCAGATGCTTACATTTTCCCCATAAAATTATAATCTGCACCTTTAAGCTTTAAGATTACAAAAATATCTTGATTGCCATTGTAAAATGTATGTATTTGAGCTTGTTGAACATGACTCCAGAGGCAAAATCAAATTTGCTTGGACAGGAGACTAGACAGGGAGAAGACCATAACAACAAAAATATGATACAAAGTTTAGAAATGCAGACTCTCATCATGGGACTGTTAATTAAATAGTAAAGAAATAATAACACTGACAATGATGGTAACCAAACTGCAAATAGAAAATTGAGTGGCTGACCATAGACAGGAAGGGCACTAAGACAGAAACTGGACAAACTAGGAAGTTGGCTGAGCAGTGAGCAAAATGTGAAGGAGATATTGGAGCAGGAACCTAAGAAGTTGACATTGGAAAACTCAAGCCAGCGCTAAAGCAGTGGAATGAGGAGGCTTCCACAGAGGAGAAAAATGGGAGGAGGGGCAAGTCACTGGGGTGACTGAGAGGAGGATGTCACCCTGCACAAGAGACGGGCACCTTCAGCTGCAGGCAGAACCACTGGAGCAGAACAGCCTCAGTTTTCTCTTCAACTGTGCTGTTTTCAGTGACAAAATTCCTTCCTCACTTACCGCATTCTTTGAGGCCAGACTAGCTGCAGGGTACACCAGGGATGCCTGCCCAGATGAGGTCAGCAACATTTGATATAACATAATTAAAAAAAGAGCGAGGGAACAGCAGAAAAAAGGCATTTCAAATATCACTCTAGATGAGGTCGCCTTGAAAAAGTTGTTGTTTTGGTGTTTCAGTAAAAATGTCCTTGCTGTGTTTTTTGAATTAATACTTTAGCTATTTAAAAAGAGGCCTAATTCCTTACAACGAATGGGAAAAAGACAATTGCTAGACTGTCACAAAATGTTTATCTCTCTCGCTTTATATATATCATCTCAGTTTTATAAGATGATAAAACATACATACATGGAAGTCAGATAAAGTCTGGTCAGAAGAATCCAAAATTGAACTCTTTGGATTAATATGCCCCATGTTTGGAGGTCAAAGAGCACTGCATATCACCCCAAAAACAGCTAACCAACAGTGAAGAGTGGAGGTAGGAACATCTTGGTGTGGGGCTGTTTTTCAGCATACGGCAATGGCAAGTTTCATATAATTAAAGTAACAATGAATAGAAAAATTACATTCTTGATAAAAAATCTGCTGCCATCTACCAGGATGATGAAAATGAAACGATGGTGGACATTTCAGCAAGACAAAGATCCCAAACACAGCCAAGGAAATTCTCAACTGATTTCAGAGAAAGAAAATAAAGCTGCTAAAATTAAATTTATGGAGAGAACTAAAGCTCAGAGTTCATAGAAGGGGACCACTGAACCTTCAGGTTTTGAAGGCTGTTTGTGTGGAAGAATGGGAATCTGAGCAATGCATGCGACTAGTTTCTCCATACAGGCGAAGCCTTGAAGTTGTCATCACCAGCAAAGGCTTTTGTATGAAGTATTAAATACCTTTTAGTAAGTGTCTTCAATACTTTTTAGACATCTATGGATTGATTTCTTCTGTGGATTGGATGGGTTGTGTGGACTTTATCTGACTCTTCCATGTATATATGTTTTATCACCTTATAAAACTGAGATCAGGTTTCTCAATAAAGGCTATATTATAATATCTGCAATATAAAGTACCTGAGAACCCGGGATATGCAAAATAATATTGTAATATTGTAGTGCTTTTCTTGTACATATATACACACATAATTTTTGTACATGTTTTTCTTCTTCTCCTTTTTATTTTTTAAGAAAAGTAAAAAAAAAAAAACCCTGCAGAAAACTGAATACAGCCAAACCCCGTTAGTTAGCTAGCTAGCCCCCGGTATCTTACAAACCTCACCTCTCAAGTGCTACAGGCTAGCCAGTGCAAAACAAATAAGCACAATTAGTATAATCTAGTCCAAAATGAAGGTAATAGTGGCAGCATATATACATGTAGTATAAAAAAGAAAAGTTAATCAAGTAGATGACAAGTACAAACACTGAGAGAATAAACCTTTGAACAAAACAACATACAAACACTGCTTAAAGCAATAGCAAGATGCGCATGTGCACAGCCTTCATCTATTGGAAGTGAGTTTTTGTTTTCGATAGCCCCAATTCTAAGTTTGTGTACAAGTTTGTGAATTAGACCAAAAATGTCTGGTAAATAAAAGTTTAAAAAGGAAATTTCCATTTATCATTGCAATATCTTGAGAAAGATGCAGCATGACAACGCTGAAATTTTTACTGCTTGATTTCATTAGCCTGTCAGGAATTGTGTACAACATTAACATATCATTTCTACATCATAAATCTTTTTCTTTGAGCTTTATTGTTATTTCTAAATTAAATAGCTTTAATTTTAGTCTAAAAATCAAAGAAACAAGTTGCCCAAAAAGAAACGTCACAATTCTGTTACGAGAGCTCGCCAAACACTGCCTCTCGCCATGTTAAGGGCCTGGACCAATAGGGGCGAGCTAACAGGGTTAGACTGTAGCTACATACACCCCTTTCACACATGAGCTAAAAGCTGAAATTTTTGTGGAAATTACCTGGGAATCTAGGCTAACGACATAAAACAAAAAAAACATGTTTGGGTGAATTATTTTATAAATGTAAGCAAATTGAGAATTTAATGCTTAAAACACAATAAAGTTGCAATAGATGTTTGCTTACCACCGTGTTAAATCACATTTCCTTTAAATTACTGTACACTGTAATCGTATGGAAACTGAGGATATTAATTGTTGCAGGTTTGTATATTTGAATGTTCAAGCTGCTAGATTTCAGGTACTCAATAATCAATGGTTACTGTTGTCTAGTTCAGCTCTATTTTTGAAATATCTGAACTTTTGGGAAGCTAGTCAAACACACACCCTCTGTTCCTAAGAAGTCATGTTGTTGTAGTGCGGGCAGAATAAGACCTGATACTGAAATCACCACATACTTCCTGGGAAAAGACATTGCCTTGATGGCAGAATAATTAAATATATACATTTATAATTTCTCAGCTGTTTATATTTGCAAATTACAATGAATCTGGTCAACCAATAGATTCAATAAAATTTTTATGTACATGTATTTCTATGTATCTATGTACAACAAAATGCTCAAATTTCTTTTTATTGCACTTTAAATGTCCCAACTTCTGTAAGAAGATTTGATAATGTTTTTACTTATTATGTTACTTAAATGTATTTACTAATTTAATTGCATTACTGTTATTTTATTATTATTTTATTTGACTTTGCTTTTATTAGTGTGCGTGCCTCAAGCACACTGCAGCCAGAGGCAAGCACAATAAAAGTTTCCTTATTATTTCTAACTTATTATTTCATAGTAGCACAATCTGAGTTATAAAAAACAGTTATATATAAACATTATTATAAGTAATAGAATATTATATAAACTGATTTTTACTTATTTACTTTTCATGACTCTAATGTCTGTGAGTGAATTTCAGAGATTATTGTAGAAATACCTGAGATTCTGAGTTTGCTCAACTTCCTGTATCAAATGGCACAACCACACACAAAATAAATTAGCAAAACTGTCAGATTTACTCTGCTTAAAAATGTTTGTAAATATAGATTTTAAGTTAAATGATAATGCCTGTCAATTTTGATTTAAAATGCAGTTCTCTACACAGTCAAGTACCTTTAAGCTGGAGGCTTAAAACAATAACTGACCTAGTGTAATCCGTTTTTAAAGAACAGATTTCCAACTTTTTCCCAATAGGGCCAAGTAGATTTGAATATTTTTGCCCCTGAATAAATTACACATTTTATTTATCTTTATTTATCTCTGAAACAAAATGAAGAAATCAAGAAGTGGCCATTAGTTTTTCACTTTTTTTCAATGTTTTATTCTGTTAACTACAAACTAGTAATTCTGAATATCAATCAGTCATATATGACACAGTGAGTGAGGTAGCATACATATTATAATTCACAAATGCCCTGAGAAACCAAGTCTCTTCTCACACTCTGTGTGACCAGGAACCTTGGCAGTCATCCAAAACTTACATAACTATGGTTATATTCATAACCAGGGTTATGTTTCGCACTTCCTGACTGCTGGGACAATACTTACAAGTGGATTATATATGCCTAGGGTCAGCACGAACACTCGGCTGAGGTCTTATATGTAAACAGAATGGCCAGTGCCAGGTAGTAGCTGTGCCAAAATTGACACTCTACTATTTAAAAAATGTGCAGGGAGAACACCATGTCACTGCTGCACATATGTTGCACATGTCCCTTTCACAAAAGCCCAAGATGTAGAAATACTTCTGGCAAGTGGGCTGTACCTGACCTGTACATCAGCTGGACGGTGCCTTTGTAGGCCAGCTAGATGACCTCCACAAGCCAATTTTAAAAGAGAGGTAAGCTCAGCTTTGCTTCAGCTTTTTATTATTAAGTATCACTACCATGGCTAAACATAATATCTGTGCGCATAAACAGGCCACTCTCATCTAGGATCTGATGGCTCAGTATATGCTGCAATGTCAAAAAGCTAACTGATCAATTCTGGAGACAATACCTAGTGCTGTAAGGCTGAGTTTTGCCTCAGTGTCAAGCCCCACAGGAAACAGGGAGCTGAAAAAAAGCACATGAAATTCCCAGAAACATCTCACTGTAGACACTGCAACAGCAAAAACAACAGTCTAAGAGCAACTTTATTTGAGGGTTCACTGGTGGAGTGCTCTAAGTGGAGTGTAGTGCAGATATAATATCGTTTAAAAAAGCCACAATCCACTTTTTGCAAGCCCAAAGAGTAGCCCATGTTCTAAAGAGTGTGTCTAGTCAAGGATGCTACAAAAACCTTAACCCCAGAAAAGTATTTTCAAAGGCTCCAGCAGTGAAAGAAGCAACAAAAGAACTGACTGATTCACTCTGGGTCATTCTATCCATCCATGGACCAGCTTTTGAAAGCCTTCAATCAGATAGCATACACAATTAGAGTGCATGGAGCTTAGCATTCAAGACCCTTGATTTAATATAAGGAGTGCACCTCTTTAATTCTGACATTAGTTGTGACACTTGTCCTTTTTGCTGGGACTGTGTTTCCATTCACAAGATTCTGTTAAGGACGGCTGGAATAAGAAGCAGCGGTAAAAAGGCTAGGAGTAATTTCTTGGGTCAGTCGTGAGCTGTCTATGCCCAGCAAGCCATTCTGATCCAGTTCTGAAAATAGATCAGTTGCAAAAAATGGAAACATGGGGCCATATGCTTGAAGTTCAAACTTGTGAACCACTTGTTGAATTGATGGAGGACCAGAATTGAACAAAGGCCTCTCTCCGTCTTTTGGAACCACAATGAAAATTGGGTAGATGCCCTCTGAGAGATCTACATCCTCCACCATTCCTGTTGCCAGAAGGGAACTGACTTCCTGGGAAAAAGTTAAAGACTAAACTGAGTCGTGAACAATAAACAAAAGAGCCTAAGCACAACATCTTTACACTCAGGAACTGAAAGGGACTGCCAGTGCATGAAAGTGTGGATAAGCACCAGAGGTAGCCGTGGCAAAGAGTCAGCTGTGCTGGCTGTCAGGATAAGCCTAGCTAGCTCAGGTGGTCTGGGCAAGTGTTAGAAGTGGAATGTTGCAACTGAATTCCTTCTCTGGTTGAGCCGGCTCATGGTGAGGGGTAGAAGATATGGACCACAATTTTTTATGGGCTACAATCCGCAAGAAATGTTCCAGGCTGCACAATCAGTCTAACAGATGTGAGCATCAAAAATATACAGTGCTGTGAAAAGTATTTGCCTGATTTATTTTTTTTCTTTTGCATATTTGTCACAATTGCATATTTGCCACTGATGACTGATTCAATCAAGAAATCACTGAAATAGAACCTGTCTTACAAAGTGAAGTAGGATAAAAGCAATACATCATGGTACAATCTACAGTGGTGAACTCTGCCTATGCTCCTGTGCCACTCAGTATGTCATATATGACTGATTAGTATTTAGAATCAGAATCAGAAAAATGTCATTATCCTGGAGGAAATTGCTTATGCAGTGACTGCAAATGGAGGCAATACAGACATAAATTAAGGGTACAATGAGGAAAGCGCTACAGTAGCTAAGTAAATAAAATAAAATAACAAAGGTAAGGTATAACTAGGGTGAAATGAGTAGAATAAACAGTACAATTTTAATGAAGACAATAAAATATAATAAATAATAAGGCAATAAGAAATAAGAAGTAGCATTGTTTAATTAAGTACCACCCTGGCAGTCAGGAAGTTTGAAACAACTCATTCTTGTGGAAATAAATGTTCAAATTATATTATTTCAAATAGGCATCCTTACTTTTGTCAGAACTCAAGTTTATTCATCATGCTACTGTTTGCTCCCACCTCACCCCCTACAGTTTCCTCTTTTGCTCTAATTGGCTGCTACTGCTTATCCAACTTGACATATATGATCATTTTGTGCTTATAATACGAAACAGTGAAAAATGTGAAGTGGTCTGTGTCTGCTCACACAACTGGGGAAATCCCAATTCTGAAACGATGCAACTGTACAAGCAGTTGTAATGCTTGTGCAAAGAAAGATATCTTCAACAACACCCCACCCCCACTCACAGTTTTACCATTTACTGTGGGTATTTTATTAACAAAGTAACTGAAAATGCACATTTTGGAACAGTATTAGATGCATCACCAACGGAAAATCCCTAAAACAGCAACAACTATTTGTCATTTTTTTCTGTGTTTCTAAGCATTGATAAAACCTTAAATCCTTGAAACTTAACCTCACCACCTATATTTATTCATATATTTATTACAGAGTAAAGCAGTGAGTGAAAGTGACTATTTGTCACTGTGAACACAATCACACACAAAATGCACCCAGATAAATTTATGACCTCTGCATTTAACCCATCACACACGCACATGTGGAGCAGTGCAGTGGGGGACAGTGCGTAGCTCAAAGATACCTTAGTGGTGACCTGAAATTGCAACGTTCTGATCCCAGGGGTAAGTTCCTAATGATTATGCTACCACTGCCCCAAACTAGGCCACCTCTGCCCCAAAGACAATAGATATCTTCTACAGTACAGTAAATATATCACCTCTATGAGTCACATTTGACAAGGTTATGCTTGTATATTTTTATACATTTTGAGAAAAATAACCTTTTTATCACCTGATGATCTTCGAACATCACTGAAGGTCATTACATTTTCTAAGCAAACTGGTCAATAGGCAGAGTTTAACAGCAGAGCTCAACTGTTAGTGTCAACTGAACCTGTCCTGAAGCAAACTGTGTAAAGTAAATTGATATGGAGATCCACCCAGCAAAAAAAGAGCCATCTTAAATCTAAAGACGAGTCTGAATTAAACCCAGAATTAACTCACTAAGCTTGTAATCCTGCTTGCTTCTTGCACATTACAAAATGTAAATAAAAATATGAATTTTGTGCAAAATTCCCAATCTCATTCAAATAACAGACAGAAACTCTGAACTGAAAAAGAATTAAGTTTATGGACGCTCATGAATAATTATGATAGCACCCTAGGCTGTTTCACCTTGAGATATGCCATGTTTAAATCCATCATATGCATGGCCCCTGAATTACGGATTAACACTTTAAAACTGCCTCTGTCAGCAAAGTTACTTTCAGTGCTGAACTCTATCAGCACAGGCTGAAAAGCTTGTATTAAGCTCAGAGATCAAACAAAACCTTTCTAATTAGACAAAACAGAAATGATACAACAAATACAATAAAATTTTATATTCTTTCAGATATATATATTTAGAGGTTACCCTGGTTTCCCTTCTACTAACTAAACACTTTGTATTAGTGATGTTTCTTTGAAAACAGTTTCTTTGACTGATTTTTAAAATATTTTAATTATAATTAAAGCATTTAAATGTAAAAATAATGATACAGATCACAGAAAAAGATTTAAAATGCAATTCCTTTCAAAAAGTCATCATATGACAACAAGTAACGTCATAAAACATGTCAGTTTTAGTTGAAATCAAGCAACTAATGTACACTATTCTACACTACATAGTATAAACTCATGCATATAGTGACTGTTAAGCCTTTATTTGTTCTGGTTCGATACATCACAGAAACACAGGGGTTTCGAAATTTTGTCCTAAAAAGTAGGATAGAAACTAAGGCTCGACTGATTATTGGCCAAGCCTATTATCCGGGTCGATATTAGGCATTTTGCCAAATTGTATCAGTGTTTCATTTTGACCATCACTACACAAATGTGCTGTGTAATTTTTTATTTATTAATAAATAAATAAATAAATAAATAAATAAATAAATAAATAAATAAATAAATAAATAGAAATAAAAAAAATTACTGGGTTTTCTGAAAATCAAATGGTGCTCTATTTTCATATGAAAATAGAGGGTACACAAACTTTTATGCACCACTGTAGGTGATAACTTTGATGGTAAAGATATTGAGACTCCGTTTGATTTAGGACTTTCTAATTGTAGTTTGATAATAGCAAGTACCCTGTAAATACACAAGTTTGTTACAAAATGAAATTGGTTAAATAAATTGTTGGTGTGATTTTTTGCTGCTATTCATAAATAGTAAAATTGTCCTGATGAAAATTAGCTTTCGCTTATTTAGAATACTTATTTTCTAGTGGTACACAAGGGGAGTGAATGTTGGTAATTTTAATGTTATTGAAGTAAAAGACTATCTATTTTCCAAATGGCAATGTGCACAATGATAACTTCAACTGATAACAATTTCAAACTGCTATGAAGCCTAGTATGTTTTTAATGCAATATTTAATTAGTGGAATAATACAAATATTGGGGCTTATAGGCACATAAGCAATAGGATAGGATAAGGAAAAAAGATAGAGGATAGACAGAATGAATCTATGTACTGGCATTCTGTATTAGCCAATAATTAGTTATCTGTTTCAGAAGGGAGGCACTGGTATTGATGCACATCTGACATAAAACACAGACATATAAATGCAACAGAATAGCACTCTGCACCATCACTCTTCTTAGTGATTGCCTCTCAATTGAGTTTCTGTAGAGAGAAAGCTTTTAGCTTATGTGAAAATGTGCTGAGGTGGTCTTTGGCCAGACAGCTGTGTCCTCTCTACTTCCGACTGATACCTGGTATATCATGGAAAGAGTGATGCACTCTCCCCTCTCTACAGACCTTAGAGTTATAATCGAGAATGTTATCTTTAATTTCCTTTCTTTTTTTTGCTGACTCTAAAATACTGCTCAACTTTTCCAGGTCAGTAGTTTACAACATGCTACCTTTCATTTTTCACATTTTTCAATCATTAAACATTTATTTTTGACATTAAGATGGTGATACATTATACAATAATAGCTTTAAATAGCTTCAGTGGGCTACAATATATAACATATTGCAAATTATACTAGAGTGGGCCCAAACAGTCTTTTACAAGATTTAAATACATTCTGAATAAGTACTTGAATAATAATTTTTCAAATAACCCAACAACAATTAAAAAGTGTCTGTCTGATGAAAAGAAATGCTTTTCTTACTCTGATTTTGTCTAGTTTCCAAATATCTAAAACATCTCAAATCAAGATTACTAGACAAGAAAAATGGCATGAGAAACAAGTGATGCTTAAAATGTCTGATTGAGATTATATCTCATTAACTTTATTTTTCTTACCCCATTGGCATATAATTTTGCTTGTTTTAAGCAAAAAAACTTAATTTTAAGATGTTTTTTTCAGAAAACAAGACATAATTTCTTATGCTATTTCACATCTAGTAAATGTATCTTGATATTTGGACTGAAAACAGGACAAAACTACTAAGTTAGAAAAGCATTGTTTGCAGTGTATATTCTGTGCTTTGTCCTATATAGGTTATTATTGACAAATATATTTGTGCGCGTTGTACTTTTTAATTTAATTTTAAAGTTAATCTTAAGCTGTGTTTAAATGCGGTGTATAATTTAACTATATTATTATAAAAGCTCAAGCAGCAACATGTTTGTGCACTTTCCAAAGATTTTAGTTCTGTTTTTGAATAAAGAGTTAGAAATGAATGCTTTTCTTGTTTTGTTTTGTTTTTAAACCTGATTCATCGATTAATCGAAAAATAATCAACAGATTAATCGATTATTAAAATAATCGTTAGTTGCAGCACTAGTCTGATGGAAAAAATACACCTCAGTTAAGTTTTACAGTTTTCCATTTCTAGCTAACTGGGGAGAGAAGGGAAGAGAGAAGACAATACTTGTAATCTACCAATGATACAGCCAATGCTTAGACCGTTGTGATGCTCAGGAGCCCAGTTTACATTCATTTTCATTTGAAACAGTGTTTCTCTCCGTCAAATCAGTCCATCAAAACATAAGAGCTTTTTAAAAGCTTTTTACTTTAGATGTCGAGCAAAATCACACCCTTTTGCTTCTGTAACATTTTACACTTTTTTAAAATAAGAATTTACTCTTGCTGCTACAATAATTGTACAGCAGATTCTGCACTGTACTAACAGGCCATTATTTTCTAAACTTTAATACAACAGTAAGTGACAGAATGCAATATTCATGCAGGTATGGATTTTTTTTCTCTCTTAATAATAAAATCCTTCACTTTAAAACCGCATTTTGCATTTACTTGTGTTTCCTTTGGTTAATATTTAAATTTGCTTCATGATGTAAAACATTTAAGTACGACAAACATGGAAAAAATAAGAAGGAAAGGCGCATACAATTGAGTCAGTGACAGTGTGAATTGCCTACATGGAGGTACTTGGATTATGCTAACTATATATAGTCCTAATACATGTCATACATTACATTTATGGTACCTCTATTGTACGTCAATGTTATATACCAATATCTTTTTTTAAAAAGCTGATGCACATGATTATTCAATGATGCTTTCTTGCTGTTTCAGCTTCCAGGGGCCATTTGAAAAGTGGTGCAGTGATGCAGTTTTTCTGGGCTGTTGTGATGCAGAGGGCCTGTATGAATTTAAGGTGCTTAGAAATAACAAAGATTTAGAAATCCAACATAAAAAATGGGTTCACTAGCATTCAGTTATTCAGTTAAGGTTAAGCCAACACTGCACTTATATATAGATATAATATTACAAAACAACTAATATCACAGTTACTTAGAACAGAAATCATATCTGATAAAGAAATACACTTTAATTATAAGTATTATATTGTAAAAAGATTATCAAAAAGATTTTTGAATAGGATACAAAAAAACTACATTGATTATTGAAAAAACATTTAAATTATATATACAATCTCCTACCCCACTGATTTTAAGCTAAAATTGTGATTCACAGTGGAAGCACATTCACTGAGGGTAAAAAGGACGTTGGTAAAAAGCACTTAGTCAAGAAACTAACTTCACAAATTTTAAAAACATCAACATTTTATAAAACTGATTATTACCTAACTAAGCTTAAATGCACAGAAAAAGAAAGTGAGAATAAGCTGCAGAAGAGCTGATCGATATTTGCAATGTTGTGATTAAGTTTATTTAAGGCCTGCAATAACACAGTCAGATTTATTGGTAGCCTTGTTATTTGTAATATGTGATCATATAACTAAATAGCAGTGTTAGGTGTCTACAACAGACATACAATGCAAAGCCGATATACAACCTATGCATGCAAAGAAATCTAAATGGACCAAATGAACCAAGAGGAATATAGCCCACTGGAAATGCACTTTTATCTGCATTTTGCAAAAATCAACAATGAAGGAATATAACATCCAATCAAACCATGACATGTCTAACTCACAATAAGGTTAACTTGTGCTTACATAATGCTGTGGGAGGTGCTCCTTATGGTACATTGTTTCACCATATTCTCCCATCTGGGTGTTTTGGACAAGCACAGATTTGGCAAAAAGAAAAAATCACTTTCTGATCTGCTGCCATCTTCGTAGTGACCCATGGACACCACTTTATCAACAAGATACAACTCCTGTTGAAAAACAAATCTCACACAATACAACAACAGACTGTCTTGCATAATACAACAATACATACTCCCACAAGGTGGGAACCTTGAGAGAACCGTCCTGTATGTTCTGCTGAAGTCCTGTTGTCACTATACAACATGTAGTGCATAGCAACATGAAAACCTCTTTGAGAATTAAAGCAGAAATTCAAAAAAAAGACATAAATGGTCATAACAATTGCCTAATATGATTTGAACAGGTGAATTTGATAAAAACTGGATAAACACAGGTCCATAAATTGTTATCTGAATAAGGTAAGTTGCCCAGAGAAATGATAGACTGTCACACCCAGCACAGTGTTTATTCTATGGTTTTTCAAGTAACTGGAGAACAAAACACCAGCAAAATAGCCAGAAGGATAATAGTTACATAAACATTATATAAACAATATAAATATTATATTCATTAGAACATTCACTTATTATTCAAAATACATTCATCACACGTGCTGGTGTATAGACTGTTTATTTGGTATGTATGTGGTTAAAGAAAACACAGACATCAATACTTTGTAGTCATGGTTATGCCCTACCATCCACCTTCACTCATCTCTAACTGACCAGTAAATGCAGAGTTATAAGCTTGAGATCTCCTCTTGTAGTAAGTGGCAGTTATTGGAATTGAAGGACTGCATATATATACTTTGCTGCTATAATTTCCATACTAACAAGCCTATGAACCATCCAACCTCAAGAGCCACACATGCACAATACAGCAGAAACCTATCATGCTTTCACACTGAAAGGCTCTCCATGCCCAGTCAGCTCAGTGCAGTAATACAAAGATCGTATCTATGCTGCAAATTAGAAGTCTACTGATCTACTGATCTGTAAAGGAGGACATCTATGAATTTTACAAGAACAAAACATGTAACTTAAGTGTAGAACAATACTTAGATCACCAAAATAAAGTGCCTCAAATTTCCAAACAGATCAAACTTTAAAATAATGCTGAATTTAAGTATATACAATAAATGATCCCAATTTTCTTCCCAATTTAGTCATGTCGAGGACCAACTGTTGACTAGGACTACCCTAATGACCAATACCACCAGCACAGAGAGAGAAGACTAGCGTATTCCTCCTATAAGTTCCTATAAGAAAACAGACACAATCTCTTTTTTTTTAAACTGACGCTAATGCAACATTAGTAGACAGCTCAACGTGCTTATAGAAGAATGCTAACTGCCAGTCCTGTTACATAAGCTAAACATTTCCCTTGCAGGATAATATTGTGCTGAGTGACTGAGAGAAAGGATAGATGTTCCCACCCAGACAGAACAAAGACAGTTGTGCTCAATGGATTTCCACTGTATGATGATTTTGTCATTGCTGGGCAAAAACCTTTAATTAGATTAAAATTCATGTTTAAAATAGCTTTAAAATATGAATAGTATTTTTTACAAACATAAAAATGTAATTAGAAAACAGCAATATTATACTATACAGGGGGTCCTTGAAGTAACTACACTTCGTGGTTACGTCGCTGGCTCTCTTTTTTTAAAAGCGTGTATAGGTGTGTAATAGGTGAGAGTTGAATGCCTTTATGGTAATACAGGACTGCATGCAGCAGTTTTCAGCGCAACAGTGTGTGTGTGTGTGTGTGTGTGTGTGTGTGTGTGTGTGTGTGTGTGTGTGTGTGTTTGTGTGTGTGTGTGTGTGTG
>JBBIGC010000033.1:866275-876287 GCA_037576955.1 Lepidarchus adonis
GAATGGAGTAATTCAGTGAGGTATGAAGGAGCAGATCCATGAAGAGCTTTAAATGTGAGGAGAAGCAGTTTGTACTGAATACGATATGATATATGAGGAGCCAGTGAAGTTTGTGGAGAATGGAGGAGATATGTTCTGATTTTTTGGTGAAGGTGAGAACCCGAGCTGCAGAGTTCTGCACGTACTGGAACCTGGTTAATGTTCTAGATGAGACCAAAGAGCAGAGCGTTGCAGTAATCAAGACGGGAAGTTACAAAGGCATGAACAAGTGTTTCTGCATCCTTCAGTGAAAGAGTGAAGACGAGAGATGTTTCTAAGGTGAAAAAACATTTTCACAACTATGTTTATGAAAGAGTGGAGTCAAATATAAAAGCTAAATTCCGGACAGTGTGTGAGGGTGAGCATAATCAATAGATAAACTGAAAATGAAAAGTTTAGTAATGAGACATTAATAAAAGTTCTGTTTTGTCTGTATTGAGCTTTAGAAAGTTTTATGTCATGAATACAAGCTGAATTAAAGCTCCACGGTTGGACAGCAGACAGTGGAGGGCGGAGGCTGACGTTCAGGTGGGAAGGACCAGATAGGAGAAGGAGAAGAGTGATGAATGAAGTGGTGGATGACGGTCGTATCCAAGCGCTTGGCAGAGGTTGTATGAGCTGAGTGTAAGCGGGCAGGACAGTTCCAGGCCCGGAGCTGAGACGGTGTGAATTCAAACCCCATGATGATGATTAACCAGCCAGATACGAGCACCAACAACATCCAGAGCAAATCACATCTATAAACAACCAGAACACAGAGCCACACCCCTCACTGTTCACGTTAGCCAGAACCCCACCACCCCTCACCTGCCAGTAGTGTTAGGATGGAGAGCAAACCGCCTTAAAAAACTGGAGAAACTCTGAGCAGGTGCAGAGTGAGAGTTACTCTGAAGTCTATACATGATGAATGTCCAGATATTTTACAATAAAGCTCAAAAGGTTAATCCAGTACAAATCCAAGCAGCAGCCCACTGGCAGCGCGGGAAATGTTTAATACTTTGATGCACTGTCCAAACGCTGAGAAAATCGATATAGTCATAATTCAATAACACAAAATTAAAATATAGGGATACAAAACTGAGCGAAAAAAACTAGACAAACAAGAAACAAGAAAAAATGAGCAAAATCTGATAAAAAGCGGTAGCACAGCAGTACTCCCACCGGAACCGGAAAAGAAACTGGCGTGTGCAAAAAAATTACAATAATAAAAAAATATAAATAAATAAATAAATAAATCAGATTCCTTTCCAAATGTAAAAAAAAAAACAACGATCCACATTGCAATTAGACACAGAATAATTTCCTATATCATCAACGCCAGCAGAAATGATGGGTAATAATGGGCAGCTCAGTATAAACGACAATGAGTTTTGGCCCGGTCCACCTGTCCCAACCTAATTCTAATGCTTCCAAATGTTACATGTCCACCCTTCCATGAGAGTGACCATGAGATTTATCTCCAGTCATTTTTATTCGCAGTGAATATTTTGTTTCATTTTTGTTTGACTGGTTTCTCTTGATCTACTGAGTTGACTAATTTCAGGTAGTATTTTAGATATCATTGCTGTCAGGAAAAAAACTTGTATCTCCATTTTGGCCATACATTTACTTTTACAGACTCTACTTTGTGTGAAAATGTCATGAAGAATAAATGGTTGGACTGTTTAAGCTGGAATATACAATTCATTATAATAACTAAACTATGATGCTTATTGGTAAATTAGTGCATGTGATTTGAAGGACCTGTTTCATACCTGTGTTCCAGGTGTTGCTGCAGAACAGGAAGAACAGCGACCAAGTTGGATCATCATGTAAAACCCTCAGTACATTTGAAGGGTGAGACGTGCGTAGCCCACACCTGTGTAAGGAAAAACACACAAGTCAGATCCTCCCATTATACTTTCTATTGGAGAAGTGTGAGAAGTGATTTATTTGGCCGTTCTTTCCAAATCCAACCATGAAAACTAAACACAAAATTGACCAACATAAAGCAATTATAATCGCAATCTTAATTTAAACATAATATGCGCAACGACATCTTACCCAAAGGAAATAATAAACAGAAATAAGTTCTTCTTTGCTGCCTAATACCTAAGGAAACAAGTTAAAGCTTCTTCTCTTCTGCTTACGTCTTGCTTCTCACTTTAACCCAAACGATACTTTGCTGTTTTATTGCTTGTTCTTCACATCTTTTCACAAACTTACTGAACTGTGAGAAAAACACACCTTTTCCTTTCAACCTCACATGACACTTCAAACTAAAAGTCCCAGTCTCTTCATTAAATAAAAACAACGTTCAGATAAAATACAACCCAATTAGCTTTAAACTCACAGAAATAATCCCACAAACATTATAACAAACAATAAAATGTACAGCAGTTACAAGGGACCTTGAAATTACATACAGTTGTGTGAAAAAGTGTTTGCCCCGTCCTGATTTCTTTTTTACCCCCATGTTTGTCACACTTAAATGTTACAGATCATTAAACATATTTAAATATTAGTCAAAGACAACACAAGTAAACACAAAATGCCATTTTTAATTAAAGAATTTTATTATTGAGGGAGAAAAAAATCTACATGGCCTTGTGTGACAAAGTGATTGTAACTCCGCCCCCGTTAAAACGTAACAGTGGTTCATCAAACCTGAGTTCAATATCTGTAGCCACACCCACGTCTGATTACTGCCACACCTGTTCTCAATCAAGAAATCACTTAAATAAGACTCTGCCTGACAAAGTGAAGTCGACCAAGATCCTGAAAAGCTAGACATCATGCAGAGATCCAAAGAAATTCAGGAACAAATTAGAAAGAAAGTAATTGAGTCTGGAAAAGGTTATAAAGTCATTTCTAAAGCTTTGGGATCCAGAGAACCACAGTGAGAACCATTATCCACTAATGGTGAAAACATGGAACAGTGGTGAACCTTCCCAGGAGTGGCCGACCGACCAAAATTACCCCAAGAGCAGTTACGACTCATCCAAGAGTCACAAAAGACACACCCCCACATCCAAAGAACTTCAGACCTCACTTGCCTCAGTGAAGGTCAGTGTTCATGACTCCACTATAAGAAAGACACTGGACAACAATGACCTGTGTAGCAGAGTGACAAGACAAAACCACTGCTGAGCAAAAAGAACATTAAGGCTAATCTCGATTTTGCCAGAACACATATGGGTGATCCCTAAAACTTTTGGAAAAATACTCTGTGGACTGACAAGACAAAAGTAGAACTTTCTGGAACATCTGGCATAAAAGTGTGGGATTCTGGTATATATTTTATACTTATTTCCTAATAATATAATCAGTATACACTGATGTGATTTTCACTTTCTGCTTCTGTGTGCGCAACTGACCTTCGGGAGGTTTCAGTCTTTGTAAACATAGATAACGTGTGCTCCTTGGCAAGACACACACACACACACACACACACATAGTCAGAGTGAGTTCAGAGCGAAGTTGGAGAGAGAAGCTGTATTCTTTCTTTATTCTATTTTTCATACTTTCTATAATAAAATCTTAAAAGACTTTTTTCATGCCTCATCAATTGACTAAAGAACCTTTGACCTGAATCTTATTGAGAAGCTGTGACATTGACATTAAAAAGGTGGTTCTTGCTCAAAAACCCTTCAATGTGTCTGAGCTACAACAATTCTGTAAAGATGGGGCAATCACTTTGTCACACAGGGAATTTCTTCATTAATAATAAAATCCTTCACCTAAAAATGCATTTTATGTCTTAATTGTGTTGTCTTTGACAAATATTTAAATTTGTTTAATGATCTGAAACATGTAAGTGTGACAAAAACATAGGGGAAAAATAAAACCCTTGTATATGCACTGCTTAACTGTTCAGTTGAGACAACATCATCTACTATCATCCATCCTGTAAATGACACTAAAGTAAGGCCATGGAGTCAATATGGGGGAAGGGGACACAGGTGTGGTGATGGCACCGTCTCCACCCCACTGCCCATGAAAGCTGCATGAGCTTCTAAGTTACAGTGTATGATTATTGTCCACTGGGCTTCTCAAGCTTCACATTATTCAGCTTTTCACTGCTGATTTTGGGCTTGATTCTCCTTCTCTTCAGGACCTAGTTCCAGATCAAAAATCATTTCTGATTTGATTTCTGGTCATCTTTAGATATGAACACTCAGCCATTTCTTTCTCCATGTTTCATCAATGTACAATGTACAGTGTGAGCAGGTATCTTCTGCCGAGTTCTGGAAATCGAACCACCAACCCTTCAGTCCCCCACTTCTCCAACCTTTAGGTCCTCCTCTACCTCATCGGTCAATGACTCCACAACACCATTTCCAAAAATGTTGGGGCACTGAGCAATATGTTTATAAAACCAGAATGTGATGCTTTGCAAATTATGAAAATTCACATTTAATTTTTTTTTCTTCATTTAGAACATATAAGATTGTTATAATCCTTTAATTAAAAAGTTTCTTTAGGTTAACTGACAACAGGTGACATTTTTGGACATAGAAAGATAATCCCAGAGACACAGTCTCTAAGAAATAAATAACACAAATAAATGAACCAGAAATCAATTTTGAAAAAAGTTTCTACGCACAAGACGGCATCAGCCATCAGCTTAGTACAGTGGCGTAGGTAATGCTCCTCAGGAGTTTCTTCACCTTGGAGATAAAGGACAATAATGAGCAATGTCTGGAGAACAGTGCCAATGAAATCGCGCCAATGAACCTAAAGACCAAGACAGAGGACTTGGGCTCAGGAGAGATGGGAACAATCCTGGGGAAAAGCCTAAGCCCAACTCAGAGGCCCCAAGACCCCAAGAAAGTTTCCCCAGACCTGTTCCTCATCAGTAGAGGAGAGAAGTCAAAAGAGAAATGACCAATGGAATAGGAAATCAGAGATATGATGGTCACAAGAAAATTTCCACCCACCATGGAGATCAGAGATTTCCAGACGAGATCAGAGATCCAGATCAGACCTCCAGACCTCATCCCCATCATAGAACTGAGAAGATCAAAGACAAGAGAGACACGACCCAGAACTATGGAGGACAGAGAGCTCAGGGGCCAGGGGTGAATGGAGGAATTCTGTTTACAGGAGAACCACCAGACAAGAGTCCTCCACACCCCATGAAAGAACCTTCAGACCTTCTCCTCATTCTCACAGGAGACCAGCGAGACATCAGGAGAAGAGAGAAACACCTCAGAGGGATGAAGATCAGAGACGTCACCAAGCTGCTGCTGAGACACGAGTCCCGTCACTCACAACAGCAGCAGAACCGGGGCAGAGGAACAGAGAACATTCCAGAGGTTATAGAGTGGAGCCTCCTCCTCCACGGACAGAGAGGAACAATCATGGAGGAAGAGGGAGACGTGGAGGAGAGTGGAGATGGAGAAGACCAGAGTGGTGGTAGCATGACGACCGCTGACCACACACACACACACACACACACACACACACACACACACACACACACACACACACACACACACACACACGCGTAAATAGAAACACACACACAAACACGTACACATACATGTAAAAAGAAAAACTCACACACACACGTTTATATAGTACCACCCAAAAACACACATACACACAAACGCATACACACACACGTAAATAAACACACGTGTATATTGAAACAGACATATACACACACGTGTGAATAGAAACACACACACGTGTAAGTAGAAACACACATACACATGTAAATAGAAACACACACATACACACACACGCAAATACATGTAAATAGAAACACACACACATACACACAAATACATGTAAATAGAAACATACACACACATACACACACGCACAAATACATGTAAATAGAAACACACACACACACACACACACACAAAAACACATGTAAATAGAAACACGCACACACACACACACACACACACAAATACATGTAAATAGAAACACACACACACACACACACACACAAACACATGTAAATAGAAACACACACTTACACACACACACACACAAACACATGTAAAGAGAAACATACACACACACACACACACACACACAAACACATGTAAATAGAAACACACACATACACACAAACACATGTAAATAGAAACACACACACACACACACACAAACACATGTAAATAGAAACACACACACACGTATATAGCAACATACACACAAGTGAATAAAGAACAAATAAAAGTATTAAAATGTGTCTATTTGACTGATGAGTTATGATATGAATGTGTTGTTCATGTTTCTGATTGTGTGACTGTGGTGACAGATTTAAAGTGGATGATATTAAATGGCATCTGAGGACAATTCACAACCAAACTTTACTGTGTTTTGAGAGACTGTACTAAACTGCTTTCTGAAATAATGAATGAGATATTACATAAAGGCTAATATACATATTTCAGTTGCTTCAGGCCATAATTATATGGACAAAATGGAGACTTTAGCTCTGGACGTGCAGGTTCATTTATACTTGTGCCTAATCAACACACCCAATCCATTATACCATTATATATTATTGTGCACGTTTTATTTAAAAAATGTGAACCTGGTTATGAAATCTTGTAGGAAATATGGTAGAAAATATGAACTAAGACAAATTTTCACAATACACAATTACTATGCATTTTGGAAGCGCGGCTTAGTTGGAAATTCTGGTTGTAATATGAAAAAGGATTGTTTCACTGCAGGAGGTGAGACAATTTATTCTAAGGGGCAAAAACTGTCTCACAGGAAACATAAAGAGTGAGAAATTATAGGAAATATGAAGATACATATCATTGGGTCTAAATCCCATTTTTTTTAAAGCAAGCAACTGAATTGTAGAAACACTGAGGAAATATGTTCTATAAATAAAAATATATCCTGATATGATTATGACCCTTGGTGTAGCTGACGCCCAAAAGCTTTATTCTTTAAAGGTTTAAATTAACATTATGGTTTCGTCTCCAGAGGGAAAATCAAATCACAGTCATTTTTTTCTCCTCTCAGAATGAGCAGGAATGTGAACGTGACAGAAATGAAATGAGCGTTTCAGTGGATGTGTGAGGTGTTACAGTATGAGCAGTGATTCATCGCTCGTCAGTAACACTCAGGCCATATTGCTTCTCTTTGCATGTGTTGATACATGTCTCTTGCTCATGGACCTCAAACATTATATTGTAAATTATCCTTTTTTTTTTCTTTAAGTGTTTTGGGTTCAGACATACATCTTATGCAAAAGTTTGGGCACCTCTTGATAACAAATGTTGGTGATTTTGTAATTGAAAAGATATTAACACAGTCTCTCTAGAACAGGAGTGTCAAACTCAAATACACAAAATTTAAACCTTGGCCAACATTTATTGAAAAAATCTTTATGCATATATAACAATGAATCTTTTTATATAAACTAAAACACGTTTTGCTTAAATATTGAATATGGAACAAGCAAATCTTAATACTATGCAATATATCGAATTCAAAATTCGAATAAAAAATATATCAATGGCATTCGTTTCTTAAACAAAATGTAAATTAAAATTGTATGCCTCTTTTTTTATTTGCAGATTTCTGATTTATATTTCAGTAGTAACATTCCACAGGCTAACAATACATTTTAAGCAAAATAGAAAGCATAAATCAATAAACTAATAATAATATCCTTCAGTGACAGTGCCACCATTCAAGCCCAATGTCTTGGAGCAGCAAGAAAATGTGCAGAAAGAGAATGTTAATTACAGCTCAGTTTGCTACACACTGATCTACTCTGTGTCTAATCCGGATATCTGGCGTCTCTTCTTGGATGTTAGTTTATCAATGTTTCAAATATTCTGCCTCCCACCTGTTCAGAAAGCTCCTGTTTCCTATTTCTAAAGAGAGTAGCACAGCGCCAGTATTAGCATAAGGTCGCTATGACAACCGTCAACAGAGGAGACGCAGTCCGGTTAGAAGCGCAGAGCATTCTGGGATTTGTAGTTTTCGTGTCGTACTGCACTTCGCAGTAGTATTAGTGATACATGTGCTGTAAAATACCAGCGGCCAACTCTAGTAGTCATGTGATATTGTCTCACGGGCCAAATAATATTACCCTCCAGGCCCACGGTCCAGAGATTGACACCTATGCTCTAGGACATGAAATAATACACAAGATTTTTTAGCAAACATTGATACATAATTAATTTTTATTTACTTTAGAACATCCTCTTATGTAGGAGATAACAGATTTACCCAACATGTCTCTAAACACCTCATTTACAAATGACTGAAAGACAGTGGGCTCCAAGGACATGTGGGACAACAAGATATTCATAGTGTCCACTGCTGGTAGAAAATGTCTTACATTCATTATCCTCCTTAAATCCACAATAGTCATGTGGCTAAGTTTGCTGCGTTATTTGCAAGTTATTTGCGAGATTTCTTTGTTGACTCCTTAAACTGTGGTTGATTAAACCCTATAACAAATGTAGCGTAAAAGTGTGTATTTTTTCCAAACGGAAATATGGGAAAGGAAGAATTATTAAGAATTTGTATCCTATTTGGATGAAAAAGTTGTCTCTCCTGCCCCAATTACATCCAATTACTTGGTTCAGAGTTTAATTTGCCTATACTGTTGACAGTGAAACACACAGAAAGAAAGTTAATACGAAACCTGTTTACAAAGAAAGTAAATAGATCATAAATGTAATTCACTGCATATCTAATAACTCATAATTACTGAGGTTTAAAGCTGCTTAGGCCAAGCAAATGAGGAAGATAGATGATGCATTTCAAGCAAAATATGAGCCTCACAGACAGCAAAGATAAATCATTTGTGACATTAGAGTCTCGTCACATCAGCATAGATCAATGCCTTTAAGCTCTGCTGGTTTCTTTCGTGAGCCCACACAGTTGCTATATACACCAGCAGCCTAATTAATTTCTGAGACTGTAGGCTAGACTTGTCTTGGCTCACCAGGCCCTAGTGTTTTACTTTCCCACCGCTCGTAATGACTTTGCTGGGGGTCATGAAGGAATGGATCGAGCTTCCATTAGAGGATGCATCCTCCTGCTCTGTGGGTGATGTGAAAGCCTCTGTCCTTTATCTTGCCTCTACTTTCCTCAAGGAATAAATCTCCTCCACAAAGGATCCACCACAAATACCGTGCTAATAAAAATGTCTGGCTCAACCTGAGGCTCTTTTTGTTTTGCAGGGAATCATCACGACAATGGAGTGGCAATAAACCGCAGCCTTAACAACACGTCCCCCTGGACAGCAGTGTTAGTCATAAATAAGAGGAGTGGGACCGGCCTTTTGGTATTTCACTTGTAGGACATACGAGAACAAATGACATTGAAGTACCTTCCCCTCCACCAAATTCCAGGTACAACTTTGGACTGAGATGAGTGGAAGTGACCAGAAACCGCCTACTTTCACAGGGTCTGTTTGACAACCAACCATTTGATCTATTTTTGTAGGGAAGGCAATCATTAAAAATGCACTGGCAAACGTGAGGACCTGTGATTATTCTTTTTACATTCTGTCTATCAGATGAACATTACAGATTCTCTCATCTTTTTCAGTGGGACAACTTGCAGAATCGCTGGCTGCCAGTTAATGTTGTGCCCCACTGATGACACTAAAGATTACTTTGACTCTGAGAAAGGTTCTGTCCCGTGACACTTCTCCCTTGGCTTCGTCAATAGCTGCCAACTGCTCCATGTGTGGATGGGTTAAACACAGAGATTATACCGTATAGCCCGTCTCTTATTGACGCCTGTTTCCGGGTTTAAAGAGATGTCGGTCTCCAATAGTAACCGTTCTGTAGTAAACACCGATCTTTAATGACCCACCGCACTTTCCTTACATTAATCTTTTTTTGTACCACTCCTGCAGTGAATCATATACAAGTACCTTTTCAAATCAAGAATGTTTTGTTGTCGGATTTTCTTTGTGTAAGGGTCGCACGCCGCCGTGTGCCCGCAGCGCCTCGCCAGGCCACTTCAGGCACTAAGGGCGACACGG
>JBBIGC010000033.1:886480-919507 GCA_037576955.1 Lepidarchus adonis
AACTCTAATGTTTATCAGTACATTGCAGAAAATAATGAACTTTATCACAATATGCTAATTGTTTGAGAAGGACCTGTATATACAGTACAGTGGCATGAAAAAGTATGTGAACTTCATAGCTTTAATTTGCCATATAATATAAATTGATCTTTATTAAAGGTATTGACAAATGGAATGTGTCTAAAATAACAACACAAACAATTGAACCTTTTCTCTTTATTTAGAATAACCATAAACAACACGTATTGCTAGTCGAAAAAGGATGTGAACCCTTGGGATTAAAAACTGGTTGAATCCGCTCTTGGCAGCAATAACCTCTATCGAGAGCTTCCTTTAGCTGTGGATCAGACCTGCACATGGTTCATGAGGAATCTGATCCCATTCTTCCAGCAGATCTGCTTTAGCGCCGTCTCATGAGAGTTTCTCTTCACGTCGTTCCACACCTTCTCTACCGGGTGAAGGTGGGGCTCTTGTTATTCAGAAGCCGTTCTGTTGTCCTGGTACATCACCCAACATCTACAGAGCTTCAGCTGACATACAGGCATTCTCACAATGTCCTGAAGAGTGTTTTGATTCACTTGGGAATTCATCTTCTCCACAGTGATTGGAAGCTGATCCAGGCCCCTGTTCAGCAAAGCCCAGATCATGATGTTTCCTACACTTTGTTTTCCTAGACTTTACAGTTGGGATGATGTTTCCATGATTCAGCACACTTTTTACTCTGGATGTTCTTCCCAAATAGTTTGATCTTAGTTTCAGCCACAAAATATTTTGTCAGTAACAAATGTGACCTTGGGCCAATTTCAGCCATGCAGCAATGTTCTTTATACTGAGCAGCACTTCCTTCATGGTTCCTGCCATAGACACTGTGCTTGTTCAGTGTTTTACGTACTGTAGACTCATGGACACAAAGGTGAGTCAGTTCCACTGATGTCTTCAGATCTGTTTGGCTGTAACTCTGGGTTGTTCCTTTATCTCATCAATAAGTGTTAGTTTTGCTCTTGGGATCATTTTGACTGGACGCCCACTTTTTGGTCGAGTAGCCACAGTCCCAAAGTGTCTCCATCTGTAGATCTGGTAGAACTAATGAAATTCTAAAGTCTTTAAAATCTCTTTGTAGCCAGCTTTATGTAATTCAAAAATTATTGATCGTAGATCTGCTAAAAGCTCTTTATGGCTGAGACATGGCTCATATAAGTGTGTTATTCTTGTGTGGATCAAACTCAAAACGTTTGAGTGTTAGTTCTGGTCTACACTTCCACTCTCATCTTCTTAACAAGCCTTGTTTGCCAACATCTGACTTGAGTTTACTTTTTAGAGGTCATTAACTCAAGGGTTCACATACTTTTCCATTTATATTATTATAATTAAGAATATATTACAGTATATATTAGGGGTCTCATTCAATCTTTGTTTAATTAATCAAAGAGATAAATTTAAGCTGATTAATTACACTGGAGATGACTACCGCGTACAGTATTTATTAAATCTCCCAAAATCAATGCATTAATTGATTAATAATGTAATGAATCAACCCCAAAACTAAGAAAGTCAAAAATGTCTACCGGTTTATTAATTCTACTGAATTATTAACTTTACTGTGTAAATCCTGCAGACAGCTGCAGCCTCCGGCCCAGTACCACTTCATATAACACATCTGATATAATCTTACTTTGAAGTTTGAGTTTCTCTCACACATTCACTGTTTTGACATATATTCCTGTCAGCACCGTGATATGCAGGAGGCCCCAGGCCAGGGTGTATCACCAGCTAAATTAAAAAATACTTTTAAAATTACTGTAATGAGTGTGTGTGTGTGTGTGTGTGTGTGTGTGTGTGTGTGTTGGGGAGGGGCTTATATTCATTTTTACATTCCTGAAACCTGCTCACACTGCAACTTTCCCATATTGCATGAGGACTCCTTCCTCTAGGGCCCTTCTTCATCCCAAACATGAACAAGTATTTACGAAACTGAGTGAGTTTGGTTTTAAACATAGTGCTGCATTATACAGTTCGGCAAAAAAGTATTTGTCAACCACTGATTCTGCAAGTTGCCGCACTTAAAAAGATGAGAGTCTGTTCATCAGAGTTTCACTTAAAATAATGTAAAATAATCCAGGAAATCACATTACATGATTTTTAAATTATTTATTTGTATAATGGTGCAGAAAATAAGTATCTATCTCCTACAAACTAGCAGGAATTCTGTCCCTCAATGACCTGTTACTTCCTCTTTAAGGAGCTCTTCTATCCTCCACTCATTACCTGTATTAATGGCACCTGTTTGAACTCATTATCTGTATAAAAGTCAAGTCAAATTTATTTATACAGCACTTTTTACAAATGACATTGTCACAAAGCACCTTTACAGAGATTATAGAATCCGGGCCCGAGCCCTCGTTTGGGCGTTTTGGAGACCCCTGCTTCTGAGAGAAGTCTGAAGCTGGAGAAGGTTTCCTTTGGGAGAGGTGGAGTCAGGATATCTGACTTGTGTTTTTCCATCTTCTCTCTGCTGCTTGATCGTTGACTGCGAAGGGCGTCTGAGAGCCAAGGGCTGGGAGGTGTTGGTCTGGCTGGTCTGGATACGAGGGGGCAGAGTCTGTCTAGAGAAGAGTGTTTCAGTTGCAGTATTAGTATCTGATGTGGTAGTGGGGTTTGGGTGTGTCAGTGTGGATGATACAAGAGAAGAGAGACGGGTGGGAGAGAGAGAACAGAGATTTCTGCGTCGCTGTACCAAAGTAATAAATGTTATAAATGTATGGTCAGCTACGTGTAAGGGTGTGAGAGAAGGATTAGAGACAATACAGTTACGTGTCATTATTAGGTCTAGTTGTTTGCCTTTTCTGTGGGTGGGTGGGGTGTTCAGTAGCTTCAAGTCGAAGCTGGCCAGTAATGACGTCTGCTGCTTCTGTTTTATTCAAGTGGATGTTGAGATCCCCAAGGAGCATGAGTGGAGTGCCATCATCCTCTAGGGAAGATAGCAGCACGTCCAGTTCCTCTGTGAACTCTCCTAGAAGACCTGGTGGACGGTAGATAACAACAACAATGAAGTTAATTGGATGAGTTATTCTAACAGCATGGTATTCAAATGAAGAGGTATTGCATAATGAAGGACAGTGTGTGAGTTTCCAATGTTTGGAGATGAGCAAACCTGTTCCACCTCCCCGGTCGGAAGGGCGGGATGTGTGGGAGAAGCTGAAGTCTGTGGATAGAGCGGCAGGGGTAGCAGTGTTCTCCGGTCTGATCCATGTTTCCGTCAGAGCGAGACTGTTCATGGGCAAAAGCAGTGATGAAATCTGCTTTGTTGACAGCTGATTGACAGTTCCTGAGGCCGAGTGTGAAGGTTGCATCGGCGGCGGTGGATCTTTGCAGCTGGCGGTGGTTGTTGATGTTCCGTGTTCTCCTGTGAAAAGAGTATGGCCTGGGTCTGGGGTTAATTACCTGAATGTACTGATAACACATTGTATAGTATAAGTATGATACATATTTGCTGTGGAAAATTCTTACTGTACTTGCTCAGTGGATTCGCGCAGGTAGACTCGCAGGTCTTTACGTACAAAGGTCTTCATGCTTCCGCTCAGATGTCAGATGATCGTATAAGGCTTACTTTATCAGATTATTGTAGTATTTCCTCTTTAGACATTGTTTGCTTTCTTAGGTTCCAATGAAATGCCCTATAAAATGAAATAAGAATCTTTTTCCTGGTGACTTGTTTCTACGATGTTAGTGTGATTTGGATTTTTCCATTGTTCATTTAAGTAAATTAAAAAATCTTAATTAAAAATCTGCAAAGATACATTCTGTAAAGAAACTGTCCATAAACTTGGAATTTTACATTTAGTCATTAGCATGTTGGTGTATGACCCTGGTACCTGTATATCAGAGGCGCAGAGGTAGAGCTTTCTGACCTCAAGATCACGATTTGTTAGATATTTTTGCTGGACTATTCTCTGTGCATGGAGGTATGTTAAAATGATATGCTTTTCATGTTGATAACACTAGATATTGAGAACCCAAATGATTAACAATGTCCACAAGCCAGATGGTTGACTGTGACGTTACGGTGGTCTCCTTTCATTAATGGATAGGTGCAAGGTAGCTGATAAATTATGCAGGAGCAGATCTACATTCAGTGTTTGTAAATGTGCAATATGCACTTAATATAGTAGAGGTATTATTGGTGGGATTCAGAAAATGGGGAAAAAAACACAATATGAAGACATTTTCACAGTACATTATACAAATCGATATTTTTATAGTCAAAATGTGCTAGTAGTGTCATATTTAAACCTGCTATCATCATCTCAGGGTACAATGGTTCTTATTAAAGAAATTCTACATGTGCTACACTAAATCCAGTTAAACAGGATTATACACTCTATGTAAAAGTTGGTCAGTATTCTTGAAGTAAAGACTACATACTAAGCGGATATTCCAAAATAGGCTCAGAAAAGTGTATTGTGTTACTCGTGCTATCAAAATTTACTGACCCATAAGATGTATCTCATAAAATAACAGGTCATTGTAAGTGCAAAGTGGCAATGTGAAATGTACTTCTTAAAACTTCCTCATTTGTTTTTCCAGTTGTCTTGATGGTGATCTCTCTGATTTCCATCACATATGGAGCCCTGGTCTGCAGTGTGCTGGCAATTCAGATCCGGTACGATGACTACAAGGTGAGGGTGAACCTGGGCGCCTACCTCTGCATGGTGCTGTGGCGTGGTTTGGAGATTACAACCCGCATCACCTCACTGGTGCTCTTTAGCACTGCCCTCACCGTCTGGGTAATCCCTGTGGGTCTGGCCAACCTGCTAATCTTCTTCTTCCAGCCTTGGGTGGAGTTCTGGATCAAGAAGGCTTCTTTGCCTGAGAACGTTGAGAAGAACTTCAGCAAGCTGGGCACCACTGTGGTGCTGTGCATGGTCACCTTCCTCTATGCGTGCATTAATATCTTCTGCTGGTCAGCTGTGCAGCTGAACTTAGCTGATCACGACCTTATTGAGAAACAGCCTCGCTGGAGCCGCCTGGCCACCTACTACACATTACGCTTTGTTGAGAATATAGTACTTATCATCTTGTGGTTTTTTTTTCAGTCTGATTTTTACGTGTATGTGTGCGCACCACTTTTAGTGGTGCAGCTGATTGTTTGCTATGGCCTGGCTGTGCTCTTCATGCTGCTTTTCTATCAGTTCTGTCATCCAGCCCGTAAGCTCTTCAAACACAATGTTGAGGATTGCTTGCGTTGTGTATGCTGCCAGAGGAATGGCCAGTCACAGCCTCAGGATGATGGCGTACTAGTTCCAGACAACTCGCAAGTCCCAAATCTCATCACCCAGCTGGGGGAACAAGAAACGGATATTCTGGATGACAGTATGGAAGCAGCCTGATAAGGCTGTGTTTTTCATTTGGTTACATTTAAGGCCAGGCCTAGCGTATTTGCACCAATTCGTACTCAGGACTTTTCATGCTAGATTTGATAAAAACAAAGGGATAAACTGTTCTGCATCTGTTGCAGTTCATTATATGAATGGTTCTTGAGTGATTTTGACATTTTCAGATTGATGATTTGGAATTGCATCACTGAAAAAATGATAGTACTCTAATTTTAGACCTCACTGCCTTGGTGTGGAAGTAAGGTTATTGATCAGTCTGTTGCTAGACACCAAAGAATGTACTTTGTTCACTTGTCCAGAGATGTTTCACAAAGACAGCCTTCAGAACAGAGCAGTCCACCAATGTATTGCCCAGGTGTGCTGGCCAAATGCCAGGTGTCTGTCTGAAAAGAGAACCCCAGTCATTTAGGGCATCCCTCCTTTACTGGCTTGTAAGGTGAGTACAACAGACAAGCCAAAGAACAAATGATTTAGAGGTTAATTCTTCTCAAGTGCACTTTGAAACTTGTGAGGGAAAACTTCCTACTGAATTCAATTTCCTGTAATAGGTGGAGGAAGTTAGACACTGAAACTGTTGTGTGATGCATCAGAGTTTTAAATGGCTGTTGATGTCCAGCAGAACACATAATCAGGAAAAAACATTGTAATAAAAATGAACAGCTTTGATTTTAACAGCCAAGAAAGAAAGACTGGCTTAATTTGCTATAATTTCTTTTTGTTTGTTTGTTTGTTTGGTTTCTTGTGCCTGAATGATGTGCCTCAAATCTACTGACTATACCTTAATAAAGTAGTTTGAATGTCTGACACAGGAGTTTGTTATTTGTAAATCTATTTCAGGAAAATATCAGGTTAATACAATTCGTGACGTGAAAAGACTTCTGCAGTTAAGTTTCCTTTTGGGAGTTTCCTGAATGAGGTTATTTTTAAGCCTCTTGTTTCCTTGTGGCTGGTGAAGGAGGAGGCGGAGTCTGAGCTGAAGGCTCAAGTATAAGTAGAGCTCGCTGGAAGAATTCCACCACACCTGACATCAGAAGACTGAAGATGGGGAACTGGATTGTGAACCATGGACTGGAGACCTTTATTTTGGTGAGAACAAATGGGGCAAATCCTACCTTTATGCCTACTTATGAAAAGATACATTAATTAATACTTAAAATATGTAATGTCTGTCATATATTTATTAAAGTGAGAAAAATGTGTTTGGTGCACTGAAACTGCGATGTAGATCCTGTATTTATATTTGAATGTGATAAAGTTGTATTATTATTACTATGACACATTTCTTTTTTTAATTTAATTTCACATCCTAAGTATTTTTCCATATTGGTTGTTGGCTTTTTGTCATTTACAATTTGATTCATAAAAGCTTGTATCAAATACTGTGGTTGTGTTTTTAGGTGGTCTGGATGGGCATCAATATCTTTTTATTTGTTCACTTCTACCTGTTATATGATGTGGGTGAACGGTACTACTACACTCGTCAGCTGCTAGGGGTGAGCATCATCTCAGTATCATCATGTCCTTCATACTGCTGAATGTGGCTCTGTAATGAAAGCCTACCAGTGAGTTTCTGTCTTAATATAACAGCTGAGTTCAGAAAGAAAGGTTTTGTTTAACATTGAAAAAACCCACTTTTGTTTAACAAATGACCAAATACCTGTTTTACTTCTTGTGGTTTGTATCAGAGCAGGGTCCTGGGTCCTGGAGACTCTATTGTTATCATGATGTAACATGATGTAGAGACAGAAAATGTAACCCGACAGCATTCTTATTAAACAAATGTTCTTTTGGCTTTCAGTCGGCGCTGTCCTGGGCCAGAGCTCCCGCTGCAGTTCTTAACTTCAACTGCATGCTCATCCTCCTGCCAGTGTGCCGCAACCTTCTGTCTCTGCTCCGCGGCTCATTCGTGGTGAGTTAAGAGAGAGAGAAAGAGGGCATTGAGGGAGAGAGAAAGAAAGGTGGGAGGAGAGGGAGAGAAAGAAAGAAATGTAGAGAAAGAGAGATAAGGTGCCTAAGCAGGTTAAGAATGTAGCTTTTCCTTGGTGTGACAAAAGCCATTGTTTCTTTCACATTTTAGTGCTGTGGACGAACTATGAGGAAACAGCTTGACAAAAACATTACATTCCACAAGCTGGTGGCCTACATGATCGCCTTAATGACCGGTAAGGTGTATTTACGTATTGTTCCAGGTAGATAAACTAACAGGAAATGTCATTGCTTAGTCAGACGCGGAGGTAAGTGTAGAGATAAGCGTGGACTTGTAAATTCCTATATTTACTACCATAATAAGGACATTTCTTCATCTGCTGAGGTTTATACTACTTCATTATCAGTTTGACACCAGGAAAGAAAAGTTAACACAAGTCTGGGTTGCAATACGGGAAGAAGACAATAAGGAGAGCTATAATATTTACCAAAGGTGGAATTCCTTCAAAATTCATCCAAATATGTGTCCAGTCTTTTTCGGCCATTGGTAGTCACATCTCTGTCAGTTTAGGAAGCCATGCAAGCCTGACTAGATTTGTTCTTTAGGAATATTTTATAGCTAGTGCAAAAAATATATTAAAAATACAATATGAATTTTCCTCACTGACAACAAGCAGTCATTTGCAAATGGTTGGGCTCTGCTCAAATGATTTAAACAAATCCTCTACAAAGAACACACCTCTGCATAAAAATATGGCCTTTTCAAAAATTATGACACTTTTGTTTTCATTTTTCTCCAGTATGTAAGAATAAGTAGAAATCACAATAAAATTGTCATATCATGTTTGTTTGTTCGTAATTGAGTAGGTGTGTTTAATTTATATCCCATTTTCTTTCTTTTTTCACTGTGTAGCGGTCCACACCATTGCTCATCTCTTCAATGTGGACCGGTACATCAACAGCCGACATGGACTATATGGACCCCTCCCTGGAAATCTCTCTGAGCTTTCAGATGACACATCAGACGACACCACTTACCTGAATCCTGTCCAGTCTGACTCTACGGTGAGTTCCACCATGTGAAATGTCAATGTTTAACATATATTGGTACATCTAAATAAAATTGAAAAGTTCAATACTTATCGATAATCATTCCAAGAAGGCTTGACATATATGTGTAATGAATCTATATAATATATGCATTTCACTTTCTAAAAGGAATGTCAAGAAAGATTGAACGTTTTCATGATATTCAATTATTTTTTTTTATGTACCTGTATATTGCTAGTTTTTTTCAAACACATTTTATTAACATACAGTGCTATATTCATGCTTTGTCCACACTAATCACAGTGATCTGCTTCTATCCCAGACTCCAACAATATTTGCGTTTACCACCATTGCTGGCCTTACGGGAGTTGTAATCACCCTCGCTCTCATTCTCATGATTACCTCATCAATGGAAGTGATTCGACGAAGTTACTTTGAGGTCTTCTGGTACACCCATCACCTCTTCATCATTTTCTTCGCAGGCCTCGTCTTTCACGGTGCAGGGTGAGGCATTCAGAAGGAGCACTGACACTGTTTGAAGGTTTATATGATATTTCTGAAAATAACATTAAGAAATCTTGTGCTTCTGATACAGACGCATTGTGCGAGGTCAGGTGACCACTGACCCTCCTCACAACACCAGCTTCTGCGCAAATCAACCACAGAACTGGGGCTTGATTCCTGAATGTCCGATCCCTCAGTTTGCTGGAGGGTTTCCTCAGGTAAGAGTTAATCACAAGAATGTGTATTTACCAAATATAGTTATTTCTGATTATATGCCTGTTGCAAAATTTCAAATGCTGAATGTCCTTTAATAGACCTGGATGTGGGTGATTGGCCCTATGGTTATCTACCTATGTGAGAGACTGCTCCGCTTTATCCGCTACATGCAAACTGTGAGATATAAAAAGGTAGGCTGTTGCTGATGCTGAGGAGGGGGAGGAGTTGATTGATTGATTGATTGATTGATTGACTGACTGACTGACTGACTGACTGACTGACTGACTGACTGACTGACTGACTGACTGACTGACTGACTGACTGACTGACGGACGGACGGACGGACGGACGGACGGAAGGAAGGAAGTATTTTTCAGTAAAAAAACTTTTTCATTTATGCTAGATTGTGATGCATCCATCCAAAGTCCTGGAACTACAATTGATGAAGTCTGGCTTCAAAATGGATGTTGGCCAGTATGTCTTTATAAACTGTCCAGGGATCTCTCAATTAGAATGGCACCCATTTACAATGACATCAGCCCCCGAGGAGGACTTTTTCACCGTTCACATCCGTAAAGCTGGTGACTGGACTGAGACACTCATCAAGATGGTAGAAAATTTGCCAGAGGGGAGCCAAGGACCCAAGTAATTCATCATATTTTTTTTATTAGTTTCCTTTTTGTATCACATTTTTCAATTCTGTCAGTTCTGAATGATTCATATAGACACACAGAAGAAAAATTTGATTGTCTGATTTTCATTCAGAATTGGTGTAGATGGCCCATTTGGGACTGCCAGTGAAGATGTGTTTGATTATGAGGTCAGCATGCTGGTGGGTGCTGGGATTGGAGTGACCCCATTTGCCTCTATCCTAAAGTCCATCTGGTATAAGTTTAAAGATTCAAACCCCAAACTGCGCACAAGAAAGGTAAGAACGTTGACAAACAGGAAAGTCCTGTAGAGAGTCAGTAATTCTTGGTCTCACTTTTTGGCCTTGTTGTTCTATACAGATTTACTTCTACTGGTTGTGCAGAGAGACACATGCCTTTGAGTGGTTTGCAGACCTGCTCCAGGTGCTTGAGAAAGAAATGGAAGAGAGAGGCATGAGAGATTTTCTAACATATAAACTGTACCTCACTGGTTGGGACCATACTCATGTAGGTTTGCTTTACATTCTGTGGCAAAACTATTAACAACTGTGGATATATTAGTACAGGTATGAAAAGGCCATGTGGGTTGTTGTTTGACAGTGTTGTGATTACAGGCAGCCCATGTGATGGTGCATTTTGATAAAGACACTGATGTTATTACTGGATTGAAGCAGAAGACTCACTATGGAAGACCCAACTGGGACAAAGAATTTGAGCAAGTTCGTCAAGAGAACCCCTCGTAAGTAACATTTTCCAAACACTCGTTTCACCTGTTTGATCAGAGATCTTTGCCTCTAATTCCTAATCTATACCTACAGGTCAGTGGTTGGTACATTCCTCTGTGGCCCAGCTTCCTTAGCCAAAGTTTTGGAAAAGAAATGTGTGAAATATTCTGACGTTGACCCCAGGAAGACAAAATTTTACTTCAACAAAGAGAACTTTTGAGCTGACACCTCTCAAAACTTGATGTCTTCTTCACCATTCCATGTATTTTCCTTTTACATCATTATATGACCATAATGGATTTTTTTGTATTGCTGTCTACATGGCTGTAAAGTCATGAGTATGATATGATTATGATACTACCTCTTCAAGAAAAGAACTATATATATATATATATGTGAATGAGTCTGACCTATTGTCAAAGCAGTGTTGTATGAGCTTTAGCTATATCAAGACCGTAGGCTCTGATTAATAAAACAAATTATTAACTTGCTACTCTGTAGTGACAAATACTGATGCTGAATATTTAAACAATACTATGTATTGAACAATCCCCTTTTTGAGGTGTCTGCTTTCTTTGACATGTAAACTGAAGTGGCTTTTATAAATCAGGCTTTTTTCTTGTGGGCATTATTGTGATTGGATGTGATTTCTGCCATTGTTATGATGAATTATCTTGGAAATAACTGATATTACAGCTTCAATCTTATATGTGCTAATAAATTGCTTTTTTTATGCTAGTGTTTGTCACCACTGTTTTTTTGTTAAGGCAGACACAAGGTTGTTTGTGTGTTTGGCATTGTGCATTGTTTTTTGAGAAAGATGTAGCAGGATATTCACTGGCAGTAATATACAGCAAAGCCAACCATACTAGCTAAGTCACTTGCTTATTTTGGTATTGCTTACACTTTTGATTCTGTAAGACAGTTTAAAAAGGCTTCCATTTTTACTTTTTTATTGAAAACATTCAGACAAGCAATAGAACTTTGAAAATAATGAAACGAAACAAAGTCTGGTCATGTATATTTTGTCTTCCAGTGAGATCAGATGCAGGTCTGCCTTCAACATCATTGCTATACAGTTACTCAAACGTTCAACAAGAAATGATCAGTTCTGGTCAGGTGCAGACTTTCCTCATTAACCACAGACAACTTGGACAGGGGCATGGGCTGTAGACATGCTTCATTCCTGAAATGAAGAGAAAATTCAAGTGAATTAATAAAAGATACTTTCTCTGCTGAAACAGTTTAATGTCTGAATACACAGTGACCAGCAGCTTTGCTGTGAATGGGACTAAGCAGAAACATCAGTCAGAGTGCCTATGGTTACCCCCATCTTCAGTTTAAAAACTCCTTCAAAGGGCACATAAGCATTAGAACTGAATGGTGCAAAAGAAGGTGGCCTGGTCTGATGAATCAGGTTTCCTTTTATATAACAAAGACAACAGGGTGTGAATGCATTGTCTAGCTGGTGAAAAGTCAGTCTGCACAAGGAGGAAAAGGCATGAGGAAATTAAATGCTCTGGGCAATATTCTGGCATTCATGTGGATCTTACTTTGAGAACTACAGAAAGATTTTAGCAGACCAATCACACCCCTTTATGTCAACAGTATTCTCAGATTTCCTCTTTCAACAGAATAATGTGCCATCGTACCGCAAATATTGTTCTGGGATGGTCTGAGGAACAGGGGTTTCAGGTGTTTATTTGTCTCTAAACTCTGATCAAGCACCTTGTTGATGTTTTGTAAAACTACTCTGATCACAACGTACAGAAATTGAAGGATCTGATGCTCATGTCTTGATAGCAGGTCTTGAGTTGTTTTAGTGACATAAGAGGACATACATCAGACAGGTGGTTTTAATGTAATAGCTGGAAGTATATATTTGCGCCAAAATTAAATTTAGCAAAATCTGTGACTTTTTTGCAGGATCACATAACAGTCAGATGTGATAGAACCAGAAACTAAAAGTGAAAAACAGTGGAGGTACTAATTTGTGAAAATGAAGACATACAAAAAGTGTAATTGCTTTGATTATTGTAAAAACACCACCAAAAACATGAAAGACATGTTAATTGCACTGGTACAAGTTTATCAGCATTGCATCATGACTGCACCTCTCAACCTGTTCATTTAGAAAATACTCTGCATACCAACAAATACAACAAAGAGTGGCTCCAATAGGTTAGTACAAAGGAGGGAAACTCCAGTAGAGTGTGAGTAGAGAAAATGAACTGGAAGGGGAATTGCCAAACTACAGCATGTCCAATACCACACAGAAAAGGATGAGCTATAGTCTCTAACTGTATTAGCTGCAAGGTGAAACAAGAAGATACATGTGTCTAGTAAAGGGGCCAGTAAGGGTAGGAGGTTGCTTATACATTGTGCACCTGCACTACAATCAGTAATTGAAGTAGAGCTGGGCGATAAAACAAGAATCAATTTCACTGACTAATACAACATCAATAAAACTAATTCTGGCCAAGTTTTGACAGAAACGCAGAACCAATCACGTGGCTAGAATAGCTTTACCGCCACCAGGTTGAGTGAATGGGAGTCAGGGGCAGCAGCAAATCAGCTAATGTTTGGGGCACTGTAGTTGCTAATGCTCCTTTAGCTACATACACACCAGTTCATCAGGAGTGGGAGAGAGAGAGAAAAAAAAAAGAAAGAACAATTGCTAAAACTTGAACAGCAGCTTTACCAGTGACAAAGTGTCAATGGACACAGTCTGAAGCTCAAAAACACTGATAAAAGGACATTGTTAAAAAGAAGGGTTATAGGAATTCAGAAATGTATCGCTATTTTGGCTGTTTACAGTCAGAAGCAGAGTGGCATACTGTTGGGGAAGGGGACCTCCCCTCGCCCCAAAAAACATGGGCAGCTAGTAAAAATGCATTGCCATCAGCTCCTTCAGGTGTTAAGAGCAGCTTGTCCAAACTCACACTGAAGAGCAGATACTCCAAGAAGAGAGGAGCCAGCATTTATAAACTTCCAAAAAAGCACACGTGACTTTTGATTGACACAGAAAATAAGCTGAAGGACAGCTTTAAAAATCAACAACTTTAATCTAAACAAATGAATTGACTGACATTTGAGAGATTGCTGAAAAGACCTTCAGTTTGTGATTGGCAGTTAGCCGTAGCACGAGCTAAACTAAGTTAGTCAAAACGGCAGCTATTTGTTGACATTTCAAGGACAGAGACAAGCCCTGACTGGCGTCTGGTGAAATGATCTCATGTAACGATGTACAGCCCAAATATGGCAATAACCAAATAAGGTTTTTGGAAATAAGGTCACCACTTCCTTCCTTCAGAGCAAAATGGACAGCTTGAGGAATTGTTAGACTAAACACAGCTTTGACTGACATTAGCATAAGCTAAGCTACAAGCTATGATGGACAGCACAGAAGCGTGACTGACAGTCACTAGTTTAAACAAAATGTGTGAAGTCTCCTATAAAAACCCAGAGCGAGCAGTTGGTTGAAGACAATCTCATGTCGGCGAGACCCTCACCTAACCCTAAGGAGACTTCTATCTGAACATAGTGGGATTGAATATCAGGGCTTGAGAAATTGTGTAAAATATTCTTCTCTTTTTAATATCAAATGCTCTACTGACTCATTCTTTGTGTGAAAAATCATTATTTAGATAAGAGTGTCATGTCAAGACTACACGTAACTTCAAGTCCTTCCCATTGCAAGAAAAGATTTTTAACCCCTACCTCTCGGCCAGAGAAGGCAGCTCTTCGTAAAATAATAATAAAATGGATTGGAGAGTGTCAAAGTACAAACTAAACGGAGTTATATGATTATAAAAAATATAATATTGTACAATACGCTGCAAACTTTGTCTAAAGCATATTCCCACAAATGCATGTAATACAACTAATTTTTTAACCATCTGGAGCAGTGTCATCCCTTAGAGCTGTAGAAAGTTCCCTTGTTGTAAACATTTCTCTCATACTACACATTACCATCTTCACAGAGTCATACGTGAACCTCACTGCCCACTTTACTGAGCAAAACTGAAATCTGAAAATCAAATGCAGTGCGTTCTGTAGTGTCTTCTGTACAACCTGAAAGTGTGTGACTGATCAGAATTGAGACTTTATTTATTCTCCATTTTATTTGGAACTGACCAAAGAATTGAATTCTTCATTCTGTTTGTGTTCTCTTTTAACACTACTGATAAGCTGAAATTAAGATTTTGGTTTATTATATTAATACCCATTTTATTATACTGAAATACAGTTGTATAATGTTCTAAAAAACATCACCTAACAGAAAATAATTTACACCAGAATGAACATTATACCTCATAAGTCAATTGATTGATTAGAATTATAAAATTGTTTTGATTTAGTGAACAGTAACCATCATTATTTGGATATGGTGTTATGATATTTACATGGAGTCTTTCTTGTTCTCTCACCTGTTAATCACCAGGTTTAGTGACCGTTTGAGTAGGGAAACTACCAAGCTGTGCTGTACACTGGCCCTCTTGGACCACCTTGGACACCCCTACTCTAGGCCTGTATGACCTTATCAGTGGGCTTCTATCAGGTGGTAAATAGTGGGCATCTCCGTTTCAGTACTCTGACACAGATGTCTTTTACAAGCTTCAGATGTCCATATTTAATATTTAGTTCTTCACTAGCACTACTGAAATGCCAAAAGAAATTAGAATACATTTCAATAACAAAAATAACAAAAATAACAAACAAAACAATTGTGCCCTGCCAACTCCTAGTTATGACGAGCTGTTTAAGAGACTTACGGCATGAGTAAAATCCTCAAGGTGCCCCAGCAGTCTTCTGGATCTGCTCTTTTAGGATGAGGATACTCTGCCTTTGTTCTGGTGGCAGCATAGCAATCTGCTCTGGAGTCAATTGCAGCACCTGCATAATTAGTGCAGCCTAGGGAAAAAAACAAAAAAAACAAGAGACAGTTTTGACAACCAGTTAAACAAGTAATGCAAAACAAAGAATGTGTCTTTTAAAGAACTGATAAAGCAAAGATAGGTTTGCTGAACAGTGACAGATTGTGTAACAGGGCATTTTCTTAAGAAAGGGTCAAAACAAGGCATTTCTGACCCAGACACCCTGTCTATACTCTGTGAAGCCACTTTCATTAGTTTTATACAACTATTACAAAATGACACCTCTTTCTTAACAAAAAAAACGAAGAAAGTAGTGCATTTACCTTTTCGTGATCCTGAGACGTCACTTCAGATGCAGAGCCCTGGTAAAGGGGAATAGGCATGAGAAAAAGACACCAAATACGCAGAATAAATAATATACAATCAAGTTAACAACATACAGGTCGAGCAGGTGGGGGCGCATTCGATCCTAGTGCATGAGGAGGACCCTGCATTCCACCGGCTACAGGAACTCTCTGGCCTGCCACAGCACCCCGAGTATCTACAGCCCTAGGATCACGGCCTTGAGGAATGGGAGCTTTTTATAAGAAAAAAAAAAGGGAAGAAAAAGCTTTTCTTGACAACAATATCTCTAAAACATTAATAAACAACAAAAAATTATTGTTTTAATCTTAATAAAACATGAAATGTGAAGCAAATTTGTTTTTGTATATTCTTGGATCCATGTTTTAAAATGGGATTCATTCTATTTGAATTAATTGATATTTAATTAGTAATATGACAATTGTATTACTTTGGATAAAGGATAGCTGTGTTTGTATAAACAATAATCAAAACTATTAGTCCGGGCAACGTTTTAGGTCGTATATATGCAGAAATTCGAAAAGGTTGATCAACTTTCAAGCATCAGTGTGTACATCAAGCAAAACATCCATTCAATCAAGAGCAACCAAACTTTTGACTGGTATTGTTGGTCATATTAAGTACCTCTAGAATCTATGGGTGGGCCACGCTGCTCCATCATAGGACCTCTGGGTTCTCCCATCATGGGAGCTCCTCTCATATCATGGGGTCCACGCATGTCTGGAGGGGCCATGTGCATGGGGGGTCCCTGGTGTGGTGGAGGGCCTCCAATGTATCCACGACTGAACCATACAGACATGCAAAGTGTACATAATAAAAGCTAGACAAATACTGATTAATCATGAAGAATTATTTTTATCTAATAAGGGGGAGAAAAAAAAATTCAGCTGTGACACACTAACATCCATACGTGTGTTGCCTGATAAATATTTTTAAAAAATACTTACCCTGGTTCCACCACCTCTCCAGTGACATTGACTAGAGATCCACCTCGAGGGTCATTAGGGCCATCACCCAGGAGGCCTCTTGGGGGAATACCTTGTGGTCCGGGTGGGGCCCCTCGCATAGGAGCACGGGGGTCTACCATAGGAACTATAAAGAGACCATATAATTCAAGCTAATGAAGCAGTCTTAAAATAGTAATACCTCACCCTGAGAAACACAGTATAAAGCATAAAGCACACAGAGATGAGCCGGGGGTGGGGAATTCACTATGAGTGAATTGGAACATTTTTAACCTTGACAGAATAAATAATTTGATTGTAACAGAGAATAAAAAAGTATGAAGAGATTCTATACTAAGCGTCATTCATGATTGAGCAAGCCTTGGAGAAACAACACGATCCTGTACATAATGATCCATCTGTCAACTTCATTCTTTCACGCTAGAGCATGTTTCGCAAGGGTGTCATGGAAATTTGAAGGCATTCTGAATTCAAATGCACAAACCTTTCCTTTGTTATTACTGCTCATTTGTTCCTTGAATCACTATTTAAATGCTTCACTGCGTTTTGAGAAAGCTTTTGTGAATAAGTCACTGTCATTTTTTCCAACTCAGACAGTCAAATATATTTAAACCAAGACTCGTTTCAGCAGAGAATTAAATGTCAAAACACTAGAATAAGAAATTCACATTTTGGGGGGTAAAGCACTAATATGGAGAGACACCACAAAACGAAACAGTATCATGCAAGAAAATGTCTCCCAAAGCTTAAGAGTAAGGCTATGAGTAAAACATAGCCTACAAACCGCATCTCTGAGCACATCAAGGTGAACCAGTGATACCTTGCGGTCGCTCGATAGCGGCCTGCCCAGATGATCCTACAGGGGAGTCCTGAAGGTTTCCTGAGGCAGCATTAAGTGAAGGGAACAGGAAAGATGACTGAGAAAGTATATGGTATTCCCTGCAGATTCTACTGTGGAGCAATTCTAAATTACAAGACCAGTACCAGTACTAACTCAAAAGTTAAAAGGTGTAAACTGACAATAACGAATGTGTTATTCAGACAAAACACAACATTTTGAATGAAGGAAAAGTGATTAATATTAAGACAATTGACATATGTAATCATTTCAGTTTTACAATGTCAAATGTAACTAAACCATGCATACAGTTGTGGAGTGAATATAACCCCATATAACCATTAGGTGGTGTCGCTAATTGAAGAATGAGTGGCAATCTTTTAGCCTCTCTTCCTAAAATCAGTACCTGGTCCCCTATCCATGGGAACAGGGCCTCCTTGGGGCATCCCTATCTGAGGCTGCATCCCACCTGCAGAGAATGGACCAGAGGAAAACAGCTCTGGTCACAAACAATATGGCCATAGGCACGCAAACACACATACAAAGCAAAGAGGTAACCAAGATTTACCTCCAGGTCCCAGAGGCCCCTGTCCTGGAATGGGTCCTTGTCCTGGCATCGGTCCCTGTCCAGGTATCGGCCCTGGCACACCCCCTCCCATCTGAGCAGGCTGCATCAACTGAGGTGCACCGTTCACATGCATTCCTGGCTGTGAGTAATAAGAAACAGAAGAGGAGGTAAAGTTTTGCATTAGAGTACATTTTTACTCAAAGTACAAAACACAACAAAAGTATGGTCTAAAAACTAGTTTTGAACAAATCTGGGGCTCTTCTCCTTTCCTGTAGTTTGATTGGGATGTATAATCTTCAAATGTAATAAACTGAAAGGCACATTTCAGTGAGATACAAGTGTGGGAGATGGAGGTTAAAAGGCTCACCATAGGCTGAGGCTGGGACACAGGAGCATTGGGCTGAGGAAGAGGCTGGTTAGACACTGGCACTGGTTGGCTATTTGGGTTTATGGGTTGCACAGCAGCTTGCCGATGAAGCATTTTCTAAAAGCAGAGCACAAATGCATGAACTTAATTTTCACATTTAAACAAAAGGTTCCCCAAAAATTTAATTTGTACTGTATTTTCCCCAACAACTCAGCGAAGACAAAAAGTGAACTCCAATGCCATTGATTCCTTTGTAACTCTCACCAAGGCTATCTCAGGGTCTACGATCCTCATGACGACCTGGGCCTGTAGTAAAGCGTAGGCTAGCTGAGGATTCTGTAAGAGCATGTTTCTGGCCTCCTGGGGACTGTTCTGAACACAAAGCTGCAGGACAAAGTGTGAGAGTGGTAATTCAATCAAATCCAGTCACACAAAATACTTTCACAGTCACACAGACAAACTTTAAAAGATTTAACAATTCTAATACAGTAATCACTGAAAACATATATAAGCATTTTCAGATTTCAAGCATCTCTAATAACCTTTTATTTGCCATTTTCCAATGGAACCACTGTAAAGAATTAGAACTAGCTTATCTGATCTTAAAAAACAACAACAAAAAAACAATAATTTGCTATACTTCCATCTATTAACCCATGGGGAGCACATTTACTTTAATAATTCAGCGTTCAAACTGGCGGGGATTTGTGGGCAGTAAAAACATGAAAATCAGGATATTTTAGCAATGAAAATGAATGTTTAAAAACATTAACCTCTAGTTGGTCAACTCTGTAGAAATAATGATTTGCCTTAAACACACTCCAACCATTAATATTTCATATTCAGCTTGAAATTCAGAACATAAGAATATGTTGAATTAGTGCACATTTCCAGCTGTCAGTACCATACATACGGAATGTGCCAATAAACCGCTCTGATGTTCAGCTTAGAGCTGGACACTAGACTATAACAGACAAAAAAAAGAAAGTGACAATACAATTGCCAGATTTCTCCTACACTCACTTTCATTTGCTTCATGAGTTCAAACATCTGTTCAGGAGGCAGGCTAGCCACAGCTCTGCTTATAGACTCTGGCGCTTCCTCTGTTGGGCAGGTGTCTCCATATGGAGACTCAATGATCGGGGCCCCGGTGCCCAAACCTCAGAGAAACAAGACAACACAAAACATGTAATATATAAGTCACTTCCTGTGACAAAAAGGTTCCCAAAACAGGTCAGTCCAGCGCACTTTACCCCAGAAGCCGCCACTCACTTTTGAGTTCCTCCTTGTTCTTCTCACTAGCAGCATTGTCCACGCGCAGGGCTCTGCCACTGAACTCTCTTCCATTCAGGTTGCGCATGGCACTGAGGGCTGTCTCTTGGTCCTGGTACTCACAGAAGCCATAGCCCTTTGGTTTTCCAGTTTCTCTGTCATAGACCAGTCTACAAAAACATTGTGTTGTTTCAGTTAAGCGACTGTTGAGACACTTAGTGCATAAAACACATTGCACCTAACCAGAGGCTCATACCTGAAACTGACGACAAGCCCAACTTCTGAAAATATGTCTTTTAGCTGCTCCTCTGTAGCTTCGTAAGGAATGTTTCCCACTAGAACACAAGAGCAGATAACTGAAAATAACTCACGGTGCTTGATTACAGACCGAAGCTAAAATTCGACTGAATAAGCTCAGAAGTTCTGAAACCGTGATCAGACAGTGATCTAGCTAACGTTAACCAGCACAAACAACGGGCATTACCAACAGATCAAGATAAATTAACGATTAATGACTTATATGAACAATAACGATTATATTTAGTGTTATGACTGTAACATTGTTGATCATATTAAGTTAACAAGAACATGTAAAGAAACCGTCGTTTTTCACCAGAAACAGGTAACTACTTAGCTAGCTAGATGACGCATAAAACTAGCAGTTAAACAAAATAAATGTATAAACCGGTTAATAAAATAAATTAAAAAACAACACAAATTGGGAGTTTTTAAAATGGTTTTATTTGGAGCTGTTTCGTATTTGGCGTGGTGTATTATTAGCTGGCTAATGTGTATTCATCACTAAACCAAATAATAGCAAAGAGAAGATGGCTTTACCGAAGACTGAACGCAATGAACGATCAACTGCTGGGTCTCTCCCTGCGGCCGCGGCCACAGCAGCTGCTAGATTCGCCATTTTTTCAAAAAACAAGATTTTTCATTTGCACCAAACTTGCTAACATGTAGCAAAGATAACGAGTGAAGCAAGCGGTAAAAAACGTACAGGGAATTCAAAATGTCCGCTAAGCTCAGCGTTTACAAATTAAAAGTCCTACATTTCTTCGTGCAGGAACACACTGCCCCCTAACCGTCATTCGGTTAGACGAGCACATAGCGATATAGTCCAGGGGTGCTCAGGTTCGGTCCTGGAGGCCAGTGTCCAGCACAGTTTGGTGATTTCGCTGCTCAGACACAACTGGTTCAACTCACCTGTTAAGTGCCCGGTGTAGTTAGAGTGTTTGATGAGGGGAACTATCAAACTGTGCTGGACACAGAACGAGCAGATAAAACGCAGAGTAGCGTGATAACTTGTTAACTTGATAACTCAGAAAGGCTGCTACTGCTGCGATAATTATAGCTACTTTGGAAAACTGTTGCCAGTTAACATAGTCCACTGCTTCATGATAAAATGCAACCTGAAATTCTATCACATGTAGAGAAAGCAAAACAGTTTTCTGGGCATACGCTAAACTCAGATAGACCAAAAGACAATGGTGTATGTGCTGTGATCAGATGGGTCCACATTTCAGCTCATGGTATGTCATAACATCCAATCACTGGCCACTTGCAAAATTGTGAATGTAGTATTCACCTGAAGGTTCATACTGAGATTTTAGAAAGACATTCGCTACTATCAGAGCAACAGAGAAGCCCATGGTTATGTCAGCAAAACAATGGCAGGACTCCTTCCACATGCACTTAAAGAGCATGGCTTTGTAGAGAGTCCATGTACTTTATTGATTGCCACCAGTCCAGATCTATCTGCTGAAACTGAACAGTGAAAATGTATGGCACATCATGAAGAGGAGATCCACACAATGGCGACCACAGGCAGTTAAGCAAAGTCCTGTATCAGGCAAGAATGGGCAAAAATGTAACTTGCAAAGCAGCAAGGGTTAGTAGTTAAGCAATCAAATTATGTAAATAAAAGGTAATGTCTGTTCTTTTTTTCTTAAGTGTGTTGCAGAAATCACATGTTAAATTTGGTTAAATCTATGCATTACATTTCAGTTTTCTAAATGATATTTTAATGGTGTTTAAAAATCATACAATGTGATTTCCTGTTTTTTGGGGGAGGTTTGGGTTTTTTTCTCTCACAGTTTAGGTGTACCTATGATAAAACATTACAGACCTCTCTCATCTTTTTAAGTGGGACAGCTTGTAAAATCGGTGGCTGACAAATACTTTTTTGCCCCACTGTATATTTTCACCCAAATAAATGAAAATTATGCAGTAAATGTTTAAAAATTGTCATATTTCAATTTGTTCAGTGCAGATACTGCAAGTATAATACATAGTGTTTTTTTAATGTTATGGTATTTTGTTGAAGAGGGTACACACATTGCATGATGTGGGTTGGCAGGTTAATTTTACAATAGTCTACATGAAGATAAACTAGATTCTAATTTGCTGTATTCAGTGTTATATTGTAGTTCTAATGCTGCATCTCACACTGGATATCACCAAGCTAAATATTAAGGGTGGGACAAAATATCAATTTGGTGATATGTCTTTGTTCTTGCCCATGCTATATGATAATCAATACACCAACTGCTAAATTGATATTTTAATTAATAAACATTCCCAATTAATTTATAAACATTTGCCTTGTAGGTGTTGCTACTTCATGTCCCCTTTGGTGGCGCTGCTTAAATGAATACAGGACATTTGGGTGAAAGTTGGAGAGAAAAAATCTACACATGGCAGAAAAAGCTAGGCCGACCACATTTAAATCTAAAGTCTGGCTTCACTTTGGCTTTTATAAAATTGACAGAACAGACAGTGGATCTTTTAGTACTGGGCCGCACATCTCCCAAAGAAATAATGTAAGGGCGTAGAATTGCGTGGACAATTACTAACATTTGCTGAATTGTCCTCGCCAATAAATTTGATCAAACAAAAATGTAGCTCCATGAATGTCTAACACAGGGGTGCCCAATACATCAATCGCAAAGGCACACAAGTCAATCGTGGAGCCCTGCCTTTCAAAATAAACTCTACCAAAAACATGAGATTGCACAACATAAAAATGAGTGAGTGAACATCGAGCCACAGAAGACACTACAGTTCAAGTAGTGTGGGTAGATCGCATGTAATTGAAAAAAAGGTGTTAGCCTATAATTCATCCCCACTGTGGCGTTTGACAGTTGATTGACATGCAGTACAACAAGTCTGACCTCATCTTTTGTAACCAACATCACAGTGCATGCTCGACCAATCGCACAAGTTACTGCAAATCTCCAGCTAACAAATCACCTAGTTAGTGGCTTCTGATTTATTTATTATTTATTTACTTCTAAAGAATGAGTCTAAACGTGAATGGGTGAGCTGGACCAAGTAAGAAAACAAAATATTTTTAAAATATATTTAAGAAACAAAAAATATACAGTGGTGCCAAAAAAGTGTTTGCCCCCTTTCTGATTTCTTTTTTTTTTTTTTCTAAGTTTGTCACACTTAAATGTTTCAGATCATCAAACAAATTTAAATATTAGTTAAAGACAACACAATTAAACACAAAACGCAGGATTTTATTATTATGGTAGAAAAATCCAAACCCTTTGTGATAAAGTTATTGCGTCCTCCTGCCCCCAACCAACCCATTAAAACAACACTTAACAGTGGTTCTTCACATCTGAGTTCAATATCTTTAGCCACACCCAGGCCTGATTACTGCCATACCTGTTCTCAATCATGAAATCACTTAAATAAGACCTGCCTGACAGTGAAGTAGACCAAAAGAGCCTCAAAATCTCAACATCATGCTGAGATCCAAGGAAATTCTGGAACAAATGAGAAAGAACGTAATTGAGCGCCATCAGTCTGGAAAAGGTTATGAAGCCATTTCTAAAGTTTTGGGACTCCAGCGAACCCCAGTGAGAGTCATTATCCACAAATTACCCCAAAAGCACAGCAATGGCTCACCCAAGAGGCCACAAAAGACCCTGCAACAACATCCAAAGAACTTCAGGCCTCACTTGCCTCAGTTAAAGTCAGTGTTCATGACTCCACCATAAGAAATAGACTGGGCAAAAATGGCCTCCATGGCACGGTGCCAAGACTAAAACCACTGCTGAGCAAAAAGAACGTTAAGGCTTGTCTCAATTTTACCAAAAAACAACTTGATGATGCCCAAGACTTATGGGAAAATACTCTTTTACATCTGGCATAGAAGTAACACGCATTTCAGAAAAAGGACATCATACCAACAGTTAAATATGGTGGTGGTAGTGTGATGGTCTGGGGCTGTTTTGCTGCTTCAGGACCTGGAAGACTTGCTGAACTAAATGTAACCATGAATTCTGCTGTCTACCAAAAACTCCTAAAGGAAAATGTCTGGCCATCAGACAGCAGGACAATGATCCAAAACACACCAGCAAGTCCACCTCTGATTGGCTGAAGAAAAACTAAATGAATACTTTGCAGTGGCTTTGTCAAAGTTCTTATCTGAATCCTATTGAGATGCTGTGGCTGATGTTAAAAAGGCAGTTCATGCTTGATAACCCTCCAATGTGGCTGAACTACAACAATTTTTCAAAGATAAATGGGCCAAAATTCCTCCACAGCGCTGTAAAATACTCATTGCAAGTTATCACATTTCCTTGATTGCAGTTGTTACTGCTAAGGGCCTAACTTCTTATTAGTTTTAGTGGGCAATCAGCTTGTCAGACAGGGCCGTGTGGGTGTGGATTTTTTTTCCACTCTTAATAATAAAATCTTTCAAATGTTTCTGAAACGTGTGACAAACATGGAAAAAATAAGAAACCAGGAAGGGGGATTTCTACGGGCCTGTCTGCAAAACACACATCACTGATGTGATTGGTGGAGATACAATGCGTGTTTGGGGGTGGGCCTCTTAATCACACATTGCTAATGGCCTTTGCCTTTTCTTGCTGGTCTGTTTAGTTAGCTTTTGTTAGCACCAAAATGTTCTATTAAAGTTTTAAATTGAGAAAGATGTTACTGTATTTATTTAACTGTTTTATTTTTTATATATTTCAAGATTTTATAATATTACTTGGTTATGTTGACTATAACACCTGGTTCCTCCTTTCAGTTCAGTTACAGTCAAACTCTGTTATCTCATCAACCCTGCCTCTCACCATGAAAGGCTGCAGGACAGATTTCCTTCCATGTATTTACCTCCGTTACAATAGCTCGCTAACCCCACCTCTCGCCAAACTTAGAGCCTGGATTAATAGGGACGAGCTAACAAGGTTTGACTGTATTTATATACTGATGTATGAAATATGTTCTGAATATATCTCTATTAAACCGCCTCTGTGTCGTTCATTAGTTACATTTAACATTACACACTTCATTATTTAACATATTATAATCAGGATGGATTAAAGCTAGAGCTTTTTAAAATAGCATTGCTAATATTTATGTAATATGTATGTCTTGCAATATATTGATTATCGCAGAATCAATGTACCATGGTATGTATTATCATTATCGTGGGCCATGTATCGTATTGTGAGAGAGTCTGTGCTCCCCACCCCTACTAAAGAGTATGCAAAAAAGGCGAGAGGTGCATTCAGTAGTGTAGTATAGAAAGTATATTAATGTGTGGTTGAGATTACAGCACATGAAGTGTAAATCCAAAAAAGTTTGTTAGGAAATGTAACAATATATGAAAACTTCAGAGGTAATTTAAGAAACTTCTCAGGGCACAACACACATTGTGCTATAAGAAACGTAAGCACTGATTTGTTGCTTAACTAGGATTTTGAATAAGAAAGAAAAATACTCTGCTTGGCCTTTCAGCTTATGTTTTAGTGAGGAAAATATTCAGACATTATTAATCTTTGCTTAAGACTACTGTATTTTGGTGGCTACATAGAGTAGTAAATGTTAGTGTTTTCTAGATCGGAAAAAGGGTTCAGAGATTTAGACAGAGAGAGAAGGAAAGAGAGGGAATATATTGATTTAAAAGCTGCTTCCTCAACATCATTAAGAATAAAACTGATTTACATTCTTATCCTATACATAGTGTTTAAAACCTATATAGCTAGCTTGCTCACTGATATTTGGTTAACCACTACTAAAAGCATTCAAAAGACATTGGTTTGTGTGGACTACTATTGAAGTCGTAGGAGCTGAAGACAACTCTGCCCAGATTCTGACGGGTTAAAGGACTCGCTTAACGTCAGCAATATTTAACATTTAATACCCAATACAGAAAAGCTCACCAGCTCAGGTCTTGGGGGGTCAGTTTCCAGCACAGTTTGGTGATTTCCCTCTTTACACTCCCTAAAATTATCATTTAAACAGTGAGTTGAACCAGGTGTGTGAGAAGGGAGATCAGCAGGCCTCTAGGCCTAGAGCTGTTGAACCCTGCAATATATTCTGTATTAACTGACATCCAACAGAGAGATAATAATAATAATAATAATAATAATAATAATAATAACTTTAATTTGTAATGCACTTTCCATTTGGAACAAATCTCAAAGTGCTTACAGAGGGCGGGAACAAGTCTTTCAGTTCAAAATGACCTGTTTTTCAAGAGTACATCCATACGGTACATATAATCAAAAGCATGAACAGATTAAAAATGGCCTCTTTAAACAGATGTCAAGAAAAATAATCCACTTCAGAACACTGCAGTGCTCCATCCTGATGCACAAATTAAAGACAAAAGCAAATTACACTATTCAGCACTGGAATCTGAACAGTGATGTACTTCAGCCAGGCATAAATCAGTAGAGATCATTTTCTCAGAGAATTGACCATGTAAACCTCTACAAAAGACAAAAAAGTCTCTTGGGCCCTGTAAAAACACTTAGACCATTTGAGTTGGCATGTGTTAATCAATAAACCATATCATGGGTATAATAGTTCAAATAAATAAATACTGGTCATCGGGGGAAAGGATCACTAGTGGCCAGTAACCTTGGGTTTTTGCTTCATGGTGTGAGCTAACTGGAATATAACTGTCAGGAACCCAAAACTGGGCTCACAAGCAAACATTGTAGACTTGGGTTTTTAAAAGTGTGTGGATAGACTTTCACCATTGAATAATTGCAACACCAGAGAATGAACTCAGCAGAGGTGGACAAAGAAGCCTAAACAACATATACAAGAAATGTGTATATATAAGTACATGTATGTACTGTATGTATGAATGCAGCACACAGTGGTGGGTGCTGTTCTGCTTTTTTTTACACTCTCAGTTTAAAATGGTAGTTAAAGTTAGAGGAGGCTCTAACGTAAAATACAGAATTAAACTAAACACACAGAAAATGATTGAATATTAATGACTTACATGAAACAGTAAACAGTAGAGCCCTTTCCTCAGAATAGTCCTTGTTCAGAAAGTAAAGGTATTATCAATGGAATATATGGAGGAAAGCAGAAACCCATCAAAATGTTGCTTGGATAAATGTAACTGAGCAAATGGGACCCTACTATCCACTTCTTAGTATCACAAATGAATATGTTGGCTTTGGAAACACGTGTCCAAACACGGTACAGTGTTATATTCGACCTCAAACCAGTGTGTATTATTATTCATGGTCACCAGTGCACTGCAGGTTAGCATTAAGTGAACAGTAGAGGTCGCTCATACATTGCTATAAGACTTTTATTATTGTTCTTTCGCTGCGTTACGTCTTCGTGTGCCCTCCCTGGTCTTGGAATCACATTGCTCCGTACATTTTAGAGCAAGCGTGACCAACTCCAGTCCTGAAAGTTTGGTAGTTCCTCTTCTCAGACACACTCCCTGATCCGGGCAATTAACAGGTGAGTTGAATGAGGTGTGTTTGAGCAGGGAAATCAACAAACTGTGCTGGGCTCTTCCTACATCAACACACACAACTGAATCTCGGTAAAGAAGCGGAGAAAACATCCAGGGCACGACCACTGCTTTTAAAAAGTCTTTGATTGTCGTAATCCATGACACTGTAATCCGGGTTGCACTGCAGAATCAAGGTCTCAGCTCTAGTCTCTGCTGTCGGTTTTATGCATAAAAATTAGGCCTGCGCCCTGACCCCTTAACAGTCTCCTGCTTCTGCTTTACATGCTTATCGCTAGTTGCTGATTTCATCAGCGCCAAAGTGGGAAATTTTGGGTCAAAGAGCAATTTTATAAATCCTCAAAAACTCTTGGTTCCACTGGGGCTCGAACCCAGGACCTTCTGCGTGTAAAGCAGACGTGATAACCACTACACTATGGAACCGCAGGGAACGCGATCGCGAGAGCCTCGTTCTAGCCTTGCGCCACGTGACGCTCGACACCGAGCACGTCGCCGTGTTTGCTTCTGTGCTGTGCGCGCGCGTGCGTTTCTGTATGTAATGTATCGCAGATCGGACATTTGCTCGCTTTGACGAAACGACACATGGACCCGTTCTGGTCCAGTTTATAAAACCTGACAGAGGGGAACGAACGGTCACGACACGAGTTCTGTTGTCGTGTCGTCGTGATTTTGCGATACAACTTTACATATCGCACGTTTACACAACGGGGGTTGGGGTGAACTCCGTGCTCTCCGATCCCAGAGTGTCCGCTATATTTGTGTCCGCACTGGATAGTGGGGCTGTTGACGGTGCGCATGTTGCTGACAGCGGACACACATGGCGCAGAGAATCACTGAGACAGTATCAGCTGCACATATGCAGTGGCAAGGGTCGCCTTGAGGGATCCAGCGTTGTCTGGGGGGCGGTGGGGGCCTTTTATGCAGATCCAGTCTGATCACATCTGCATTGACTTTCTCAGTCACCCGAGGAACTTCTCCTCTTCTGGGAACTGGGCATGTGTACCAGTTTTATACTACAGTATGTTAACATGTTAATTGTATCATTGCTAGATACATAGAGGTTTAAAAGTGTAGGAAAGGTAATATTCATGATAATATTCATGACTGAAGTCAGGAGGGGTGATGGCCTATTTAAAGCTCTAGTCCAGGGTTGTCCAGCTGCAGTCCTGCAGTTTGGTGATCTCCCTGCTCAGACACACCTGTAAACTCTCCTGTTAATTGGCAGGTTTAGTGAGTGTGTTTAAGAAGGGGAACTACCAAACTCAACTAGACACTGACCCTCCAGGGCCGACTTTGCGCAACCCTACTCCTACTCTAGTCAGACATTTCAAAATGCCATCACTGGCACTACATTTTCTACAGTGCAAAGGGGTGGAAGTGTAGTTAAATACGGGAAATATAGGCTGGGTAATAGGTCTGATGTGATCCTGAACGTTAAATCTTTATTGGATGTATTACTTCTTATATCATTGCAAAGTGCTTTTTAATTATTAATGGTATTACTACTACAATGTTACATGACTCATGGGTAAGCATGATAACTTGCAGCCAGAATTACAAATACACTGTCATTCTCTCCTGTCACACTGACATGTCCTTCAACAGGAAAACAAAGTTATTATCTATATAATAAGTGGTACCTAATTTGACCAGGGACATGAACAAAAATGGTCTATTTTCAGTTAAGATTAACAAACAAATTGCAAGGTGAATTGAGAAGCAAATAAGAATATTTATACCTCCAATACATATACACCTCAGATTTACAGACACAATGTCACATTGTACTTATATAATATAAAAACTCTGTTTATGTATATATGTGAAAGTTAGAGAACATGCCATGTAAGATTTTATTGTGTGGTCTTAAGGTAATTATATAAGATATAGACATATCAAAATTCTTTTACAACAATGCTTAGATGAAAAAAATAAAACTATCTGGCAATATGTGATCCCAATAATGTATCCTTAGTTAAGTATGGATGTGGGATCATCATGGGGCTGCTTCTCTGAAAACAGTACTGGGTTATTGCATTTCTTAGTAAGGATTGCAATTCTTTTCAAATGTCATAAACTCATCTTTTATTTACAGTAGAACACAGAAAACATTGTGTTGAAAGTGAGCCAAATTACTTAAAATACATAAACTAATTTTGAATTTGATGGTTCAGGGTAACAAATTAGGTTAGCTGGCAAAAGGTCTATAACATGATTGGGTTTAAAAGAAGCATCTTAGAGTGGCAGAGACTCTCAGATGTAAAGATAGGCAGAGGTACACTGATGTGCAAAAAATACATCTACAAATTGTGCGACAATTTCAGAAAAATGTTCCCAAATATACAATTGTAAAGACTGAATATCTTATCTTCTACAGTACACAAAATTAATTAAAAGATTCAGAGAATTTAAAATATACTGTCTCTCTGATGATATGGTGGTGCATTAGTTCATATGGAACATGCAGTTTGCACATCTGGAAAGGCATCATCAATGCTAAAAGATCTACACAGATTTTAGAGCAACATATGCTCCTATCCAGACAACAACTTATTCAGAGAAGACCTTGTATATTTTTTGTAAGATAATGCTAAACCGCACACAGCATCTAGTACAACAGCATGGTTTAATAAGTGAAGAATGCAGGTGTGAAATGGCCTGCCTGCAGTCCAGACCTATTACCTGTTAAAGGAAAAATATGACAAAGTAGAACCTTTTAACCAGGACTGTTGAGCAGCTAGAATTCTATATTGGACAAAAAAGGTGACAAAATTCATCTGCCAAAAGTCCAGTAACTGGTCACCTCAGTTCCCAGAAACGTACAGACTGTTGTTAAAAACAGGTGATGCTACACAATGGTAAACATTTCTCTGTCCCAACTTTAATTAGTGTTGCTGCCATCAAATTGAAAATGATCTTATTTTTATTCTTAAAATGGTACATTTACTTTCTTTAAACATGTGAATAAAAGATGGGTTTAGATTAGCAAATAATTAAATTCTATATTGTATTAAATGTTACATGGTGTTATACAAAGATACACTTAAACACTTTCAATCAGTCAATTCCTAAAAATATTTTGTGGTATTTGAATAATTTACCCCTGTTAGTTTGTTTTCTATGTCAAGTCATAAATGTATGTACATTTATAAGTAAAGTTAAAAGACATTATGCTTGTACATCTGAAGGGAGTATACACTAGAAGTAATGCCTGACAATATGAGGATGTTTATCATTATCATGATAAATTATGCCCCCAATATGATTTTCTGAACATTTCATGATATTGTCATTACTTAAACACTGTTTCATTTCAAAGAGAGCATTAATAATTGCCCTTGAGAAACTCTGAGTATAAATACATATTGCAACATATTGTGTACTGACATTTCTTTTAGTATTGTGATATATTGTAGCCATATCACCCACCTCTATATCCAATAATTTATAGTATATTCAATAACAAAACATTTTCTAACTAAAAACTTTAAATATCAAATCTATTAATATTTACGAATACATATGTAAATGAAAATGTAATTCTTTCTAACTTTTTTAACCACTCAATTTTTGTGTGAGAAGCCCATTTATCAAATTTAGTTAGTTAGTTAGTTAGTTAGTTAGTTAGTTAGTTAGTTAGTTAGTTAGTTAGTTTGTTTGTTTGTTTGTTTGTTTGTTTAATAAGATATCTGCTGGGAGGCCTGCATGAGGCATGTTACCCTGCTAAAAGTCTTGTAAAGTATAAGGTCATTTTCAAATTCTTGTAAGATCCCATTCCTGGAGTGTTTAGGACTGTGAGATACTCTAGAAGTTGTATGTGCAGTGGAAATGTATCTTGGTTCCTCCAGATGAAGTCCCAGGATCATGCAATAGGGCACCATTACACTGTAACTTCAGATGTGTAGAACCATAGTACATTAATAACAAGTCACTGAAAGGGTGTCAAGTGTCATTGATAAAATTATGAACCCCATTTCCACAAAGTTAGGACATTTCATAAAAGGCAATACAATCTAGTATCTGTGATTTGTTACTTCTCTAAATGACAAAAGTGTTTGTTTTCAGTAATTAACTTTAATTTATTTTGGAAATACTACCAAATATAACATTTTATGGTTGTTGTAGGGCATACAGAATGAGGTATAATGTGGCAATGTGCATGGACTTAACCATAGAAATAATCATGGACTTCCTGGGAAAAGACGTTGTATCAAATCATATCTTTATTTAAAACAACAAAACAATATATGCATCTGCATCAGTTGTATCTTCTCACATATGTAAGTATGTAAGTCACCCATGCCCTGGATACTTTATTTTTTAAAAATCAGTGGTGGCAGTGGTAGTCAGTGGTGGCCCCTGGGATGAGAAGGTTGCAGTTCCAAGTCCCAGCCTGGGTACCACTGAGGTAACCCTTAACTGCTCCCTGGGCGCTGATGGCTGATGGCTGCCTGCTGCTCCACCTGTGATGGGTTAAATGCAGAGGCCACATTTCATTGTGGTGCACTGTGATGTGGTCACAATTACATAATAGTCAATTTCACTGACGTCTCATACCATGACTGATGTTTGTCACAGAGATCTCTGGTTTTTCCCCTAAACAAGCTGAAATGTGTTTCATTATATTTTATATATTACATCTAAAAGCAGCATGGACTGGGCCAGTATGGCCTTCTGAGGGCTCATAGGTCATACACAGTGTTTTCTGGCCTTGCCCTAAATGGACTGAAGTTGCTATGTATTCCCTGAATCTTTTTTTTACAATAAAGTGCACCGTAGATGGTGAAAAAACAACATTCTGTGCAACATAGAATTTTTTTTTTTTTTTTACAAAATTGCTGTCAGTTCTTTCACAATGTGTGGCAGAAAGTAGTGAGCCATGACCCATCTTTGCCTTTAATAGATGCTTCTAAGACCTAATCATGATGCCCTCATTTGTTACTGGTTCATACTGTAGAATATTTTTCAATGGTATAACTTAAATATATTTTATAAAGCTTTCACTTTTATTTTGCCTCTGCCACTTTTGATTCAGGCATCAAATTCAAACTGGTATATAATAACAAAGCACAGTCAAAGTTGCCCAGCAAAAACATAAAAAAAATAATTTCTTTGTAGCTCCATCAGTTAAATAAAGATTCAAAAGAATTTACTGAAACTATTTAAGAAGAGAATAATCTGTAAAGGTAAGTATTTCTGTCTTTTGAGTTAATGCAATAAGGTTTGTTGCTTTTTTATGCATTATCAAACAATTTCGTTATGTGTGATCTCAAAATGTATCTGGAATTGTGGCTCAGTACCGTCAAAATGTATAATCAAGTCAAGTCATGAATAGTTACTTTTTGTGACATAAATTGAAAAAATAAAAAAAATAATGTGCAAAAGTTTGGGCACCATACATAATGAGATATCACAGCTTGCAAATGCTTTTTATAGCCAGCTAAAAGTTTTTCACTTCTTGTACTTTTCTCCCATTTTTCCCTGCAAAAGACTTCTAGTTCTGTAATATTCTTTGGTCGTCTTGCATGCACAGCTCTTTTAAGATCTACCCACAAAT
>JBBIGC010000033.1:920383-956382 GCA_037576955.1 Lepidarchus adonis
CCTTTTTTCTCTTTTGTGGTGTGTGTGTGTGTGTGTGTGTGTGTGTGTGTGTGTGTGTGTGTGTGTGTGTGTGTGCACGCGCGCGAGAGTGAGTGAGTGAGAGAGAGAGAAAGGGCGAGAGACACTGCGATTATTCACGAGCCTGGAGCTCGATCGACAAACCCGGCTGGTCGGAGTTAGAGAAGCAGGGAATTATTCTTGCGCAGGAGCTGTTTTATAGGCACAGGCGTGATCACCTGTTTTCTGTTTTCATCGCATCTTTCTCCACGGCTTCTGGCCACTCGGATCGGTCTCCTTTGTGCCCGTGTGAGAGTCTCAGGGCTGCGCAGACCACGGCCCCGGAGCGAGTGGCTCCAGTCTACAGTGGCGGAGACGGCGGCGCTGCGCTGGGCCGGGCCGGTGTGAGATGTGCTGCGTTGTGCTGGGCTGGTCTGAGCTGTGCAGGGTTGTGCTGTGCTGGGCCGGTCTGAGCTGTGCGGTGCTGTGCAGGGTTGTGCTGTGCTGGGCCGGTCTGAGCTGTGCAGTGCTGTGCAGGGTTGTGCTGTGCTGGGCAGGCCTGTGCTGTGCAGGGTTGTGCTGGGCCTGGCTTGAGCTGTGCGGTGCTGTGCTGCGCTGGGCCTGGCTTGAGCTGTGCGGTGCTGTGCTGTGCTGTGCAGGGTTGTGCTGCGCTGGGCCTGGCTTGAGCTGTGCGGTGCTGTGATGTGCAGGGTTGTGCTGCGCTGGGCCTGGCTTGAGCTGTGCGGTGCTGTGCTGTGCAGGGTTGTGCTGCACTGGGCAAGTGTTGTTTTGTGCCTCTCTGCACCGTACCAACACAATAAAAAAACACCCTGTAATATCGGGGGGCCCGTGTTCCTGGCCTCTGCTGTGGGTCTCTCCTGGTGGCGAGACCACACCGCCAAAAGTGGACAGAGTCTGAACTTTACCAGGAAGCAGCTCCGCCACTGCACGCAGACACTAGTCCGTTCTGTGTGACTGACCTGACCACTTATTTGATTTGTACTGTCAACTTCCAACATCTCTCTCTCTCTACTGGCTCAGAATTAAAACGGGTCAGAATGGTTTGTCCTGGGGTAGTTTAAGCATATGCTTTGTCATTCCTTTGGTTGGTCATTTCATAGCAGGTGTGCCCAAAGTGTCCAGCACGGTTTGGTAGTTTCCCTCCTCAAACACACTCATTACACCTGGCAATTAACAGGTGAGTTGAAGCAGGTGAGCTTGTTCATGGAGATCGCCAAACTGATGTGCATTGGCCCTCTGGAGCTGAAAAGACAATATACTCGAAATACATTATATTTTTCTAATATAAATGATAAATGGTGAGTCAGATAAACTCCTTCCAAATTTCTTTCATTCAGCTTCAGAGTATCTTGTATCAGAGTTAGCTTGTTGCAATCCTGGCCCAATGGTAGAGTGTTGTAGGAAATGGATTTATTTACCATGATGACTCTTTTTACCAGGGTGGATCACAGTCCTGGAGGCCTGTGACCCAGTTTGGTCATTTCCCTGCTCAAACACCTGTTAATTTCCAGTTTCAGTGAGTGTGTTTGAGGAGGGGAGCTACTAAACTGTGTGGCACAAAAGACAAGCCATGCCCTTGTGTTATTTACCTTTTGTTGTATTCTTTCTGTAGTTGTATAATTGCCTATTGTAGCCATTTTTAGAGATGCCTCTTTATTCCTTACCTTATCAGGCTTATGTTTTTTTATTTATATAAATCTGTTAGCTTGGCGCTGATTTTGGGAATACTTACTTATTTTTGAGGAATACAAATATGTAAAATAGTATTTTCCCTCCAAATCTGGTCATATTACACTTTTGTGTCCTGATCAAGCTTAAGCATTGACACATTCACATTAACACAGCAGGAGCAGTTCAACTGTTGGTGTTAGATGTGAAGAAAACTATCACACTGTCAGAAATGTATAACTTGTGAAAAATTTACCTCTGCCCACCCACCCCCAACCCCCTCTACATTTGTACCAATGTCTGTGGCTTTCTTGAGGTTATGAGGGTAACAAAGTTTTGATGGAAGAATAGGAAGTAGCGAGGGACATGAAGGGACAATCTTCAATATACAAAGAAGATGGCTGCAGTCAGCAGCCAACTATGCAGCACCCACTTTCCCTGCGCATGGCCCGAGCAGCAGTGTTCAAAGCTAGGTCACTGTTGATTGTGTTTGCTCTGGAGGAGAGCAGCAAGAGGGGCTCACTGTCATGCAAATGCAGTTACAGAGATGTCTGAGCAACAGTCCTGACATTCCCTATGGCAGATTTTTGTTTATCACGCAGGCGTTCCACAGGTTTTGGGCCCTGTGCAACTGCAGCCTCTGTGGACCCCACTTTCATATCTGAAATCAAAGCATTTAGTCCAGGTCCCTGCAAGTAAAAGATTATAGCCAAGCCAAGACAGCATAATCAATTTTTCTTTGGTTTTGTTTGTTTTTAAATCACTTTTCCACCAAGTTAATCTGTTAATTTCAAGACACCTGGTGACACCTGTGGAGTAAATGAGATTGTGACTGATTTCAGAATGGTGCTGGACATGCTTAGAAATTTAAATGGCTGTCACTCCACTCCATTCTCCAGTAACACTTAGTGACCCTCACAGAGCAGCCCATCCACCCAAAGAATGCAGCTACATGCATTTTCTCTGCATCCTGCCCAAAATGGCACAAAGCACTGCTTATAACCATAGCACATCAGTTTTTATTTGAACCTCAATTGGAAGCACTGTATTTACATGACAGTTTCCTCCAAATATCATACAATTCACACCAGGAGTCATAATTCAGATTTACATTTACATTTACATTTACATCATTTGGCAGACGCTCTTATCCAGAGCGACGTACATGGTGAGCAGTAGGGGGTTAGGTGCCTTGCTCAAGGGCACTTCAGCTGCTGTCCGGTTCTGAGAATCGAACCTGGGACCCTTTGGTCACAAACCCACTTCTCTAACCATTGAGCTACAGCTGCCCCGTGCTGCCCCGTGCTGCACCATGGAAAACTGTAGATATTACTATTCTGTTGGATTCCTTATAAACAGGATGTTGCATTACGTCAGCACAGACATCTTTATTCCTGCTTAAGTCTCAACTTAAAGGAAATTGTGACATATTTTGAAAGGAACCACACTTACAGGAAGTTTCCAACTAGCCTCTAAGCCCTGACTTTTTACACTTTAAATTGGAGAATGAGCAAATGGTGTGAATAAGATTTATGCAACTTTCCGTTTCAGCTGTTACAATGCCCTTGTTTGTGATCTTGCTATGGAAAGAACGTATGCAATAATTGTTTCACCTTGCATGGTAATGACTGGTGTATTTATGAAATATTTAAAGTTATCGTATACTATGTCTCTTGCATCAATGTCTTAACCTAAATGTACACACATTTTCACTCTATGTACTCTTAAACTACATTATTTGCTTTATTTTTTATTAAAAGGCATCACATTTTTATTTAGTTAAAATATCTGTTACAGTCCTTTCTTAGATCAGGAGTGGAGTGTAAATAGTTCAGTATTGAAACAATATAAAACAATAATTAATCATTTTTAATTTGGCTTTATGGATGTGTGTTACATGTTGCCATAATGTGTGTTACATCAGCCAAATGAATGAATGTAAATGTAATAATCCTGTATATGTAACTATTAATATTAGAAATAATTTAATAATTAAAAAAATAATAATTTTAGAAATATTTATTTAAAAATATTACATATATTTACATATCTTTATAGTCTTTTAAATCATAGACAATAATTTGATCCTTGTTTTCTTCGCTTGGTGGTAATGTACTTATTGCAAGGAATTCTTATAACAGTGAAAAGGAAACTAACTGTAAGACGATGTATATGTACATGTAATGACGATGTGTAAAAGGAAATGTAATGTTTAGTAGTTGGGAGGTTTTAGTTCACAGTGAAATATGTTCTTGATTCTCTTGTCATATGATTATTATAATGACTACAGTTAGGCCCAAAAATATTTGGACAGTGACACAAGTTTTGTTATTTTAGCTGTTTACCAAAACATATTCAGGATACAATTATATAATCATTATGGGCTTAAAGTGCAGACAGCAGCTGTAATTTGAGAGTACTCACATCTGAATTGGAGCAAAGGTTTAGGAATTACAGTTTTTTTTAATACATAGCTGCCTCTTTTTCAAGGGACCAAAAATAATTGGACAATTGACTCAGAAGGCTGCAAAAAATGTGGCATGGTCTCTCCCCTCGTTAAGCTGTCATCAATTAAGCAATTAAAAGGTCTGGAGTTGATTCCAGGTGTGGTGTTTGCATTTGGAAGCTGTTGCTGTGAACACACATGTGGTCAAAGTAGATCTCAATGAAGGTGAAACAGACTTGAGGCTGAAAAAAAATCCATCAGAGAGATATCAGAAATATTAGAAGTGGCCAAATCAACAGTTTGGTACATTCTGAGAAAAAGAGTGCACTGGTGAGCTTGAGAACTCAAAAAGGCCTGGACATCGACGGAAGACAACAGTGGTGGATGATCTCAGAGTCCTTTCCATGGTGAAGAAAGTCCCTTCACAGCATCCACTCAAGTGAAGAACACTCTCCAGGAAGTAGGTGTTTAATTAGCCTCAAAAATAGAAAGGCCAGAATTTAATTTGCCAAAAAACACCTAACGAAGCCAGCCCAGTTCTGGAACAGCATTCTTTGGACAGATGAGACTACGATCAACCTGTGTTGCAAGCACAAGCAGCGTTTCATTCGCTCAAGACAAGACTAAAAGCAGAAAGACCAACAAACAAGCAACAACTGAAGACAGCTGCAGTAAAGGCCTGGCAAAGCATCACACAGGAGGAAACCCAGCGTTTGGTGATGTCCATGGGTTCCAGACTTCAGACAGGCATTGCCTGTAAAGGATTCTCAACAAAATATTAATAAGTAACATTTTACTTAGGGTTATCTTAATTTGTCCAATTGCTTTTGAGATTTTTGTTCAACCCCTTGAATTAAACCTTAAAGTCAATACTTAAATTCTGTAGTTGTTACATTTCAAATCCAATGTAGTGGCATGCAGAGCCCAAATCAAGATTTTTTTTCTGTTCAAATAATTTTCAGCCTCTCTGTATGTTAGTTTGGTAGTGCATAGAACAATTTGTATTTAAAAAAATGGCAAGCTTTTAAGTTTTAAGAATTTCTGGAAAAGAGGTCACATTTCAAAGCTGTTTCTTATGCCTTATGTTTTCCTTTGTTTGTTTGTAGCTCTGTGTCACATGCAGAAGAAAATCTTGTAAACACACATCAACACGACCTGAGGAATGCTGTGTTGAAACAAACGCCTATGCAGGTAAATATTTGTTTCGATTAAATTATCAATTGAGGGTCTTTTAAAGCTCCACATTTTTCATTCTACATCTTTTCTGTTTGTCCAGGCGGATCCCTCGCCAATGAGTGTTGGGGATGGAGGCACAGTGAGCAGAGAGAGCAGTGCCCCTGCCCAAGCCTCTGAGAGCATGGTGGGGAATCCACAGCAGACACTGCCTCCTGAACTCAGAAGAGACTTGCCTCACAGTCAGCAGAACAAGCTGAGGACATCCACAGGCTGCAAAATGCCTGGTGTCTGCTCAGAGGCCAGCAAGGCTAGCAAGGCCAGCAATTCAAACCATTGTCCTGAAGTCCCTCCCTCCCAACCTCGTAACAATGCTCCTGTGTTCACCACTGATCCTTTGAGCACGCCGTTGCCCGATAGGACAGAGGTTCCCAAAGCCAAGGCTGATGGTGCTGGCATCTACCCCACTCACCACTGGCCTTGTGGTATAAAAGTTGGTGTAGAGGACTCAATGAACTCTGTTCACAGTGGCATCACCCCAATTAAGAAAACTCCTCATAGCTCTGGCCACACCCAACCTGTAATCGGCCTTCCTCCAGGGTTCCAGTGTTCAACACTCTTTAAAACAGGCCAACCTGTTGCTTTCCTGCCTTCCCCTAACTTTTCTTCTCCTCTCTGTAAAATAACATTGCCTCCAGGATTGGGCCAAATTGCTGCTCTGAGGGAAGCCACAGCCAGTCAATTTCAAAAGGACTGTCCAGCACCAAGTTCTGGCTCAAGTATGACACCAAGGCTAAAAACATACCCTTATCACTTCTCTGTGGGTAGAGGCTTTGCTCCTGAGAAAAATCCCTTGTCACCAGTCTCTAAAAGCAGGAGTGACTCTCTGTCTAATACGAAGGGCTGCAAAAGTGTAGATCACAAATCCACAGTTTCCTCTGCTGCTAGCCCAGCTATTGCTCTCCCGGTGCAACAGCCCTCACAAAGCTCAGCCCCACCGACTCGTTACACCATCTCTCCCACCGCTGCCATCTGCTGTAGCTCAGCACTAGCCAACATTAGCTCTCAGAGCAGGTTGCTTAGCCTTGTAGAGAAATGCCCACAGTACAGAGGGGTTGAGAAAACCATGGCATATCTAAAACCGAAGACGACTACTTCTACTGAGGAGCGCAATGTTTCCTGTTCCCCAGAGGCAAGGGATGTACCGCTTGACTTGTCTTCAAAATCCAAACGTCAAAAAAGTATTAAGGATGCTCAAAACAACCAAACTTCTGTGTCTGAACATTGTTCCACTGATCCTGTTCAGAAGAACGTCCATGCCTCCAAAAGGCCTCAGACATTTGGTACAGCTACAACATATGCACTTGTACCAGACACCCAGCGAAATGGTGCAGCTCAAAGAACCTCCTCAAAACTCAATCACCACAGTTTGGAACCTAATACAGCATGGGGCAAAGGCTCCTCTCAAGGTTCATTAAACACTCTACCAGGTACATATGTAGGTGTTGCAAGTCCCATATTAGCATCTACCCTTCGTAGCAAAGATGGGAAAAATGCTTTTGTTGAAGATCTTCAGACATTTGCTAAGCAGGAGACTATTTCCATTATTGATCAGGGAGAGCAGTTGGCCTCTAGGGGTAAGAAGGCCCCACCAGGTACAGTTAAAGCTTCCCAGCAAAATAAAGGCATCAAGCACTCTCCTAGCACTTGTTCACAGGAACATTCACAGACACCACTATTCGTTACAGCAAATTCACAGTCACCTCGGAAATCTTTGGCTGGAAAAGCAGGGATTCCTTATGCACCTCAAGTTATTAAGTCCTCATGGCAACAACCTGGTCTTCTCTCCATGGAGACTTCAGTGCTGAAGCAACAAGTACAGACTCAAGCCCAATCCAAGTTCAAAGGCAACATGGGTTGTGAGACGGCCATGTTCCATAGCTCTGAACAAAGCCCTACTAAAGTAGAGGAAGACAAATGGGAGAAAACCAAGTCGCCCTTGTCCAATCTAGAGTCAATAGTGAAGCAGAAAGCTCTTGAGACCACTGCACTGACTGGGGAAAGGTACTGTAATCTATCTGCTGTGGGGTCCAGGAAGCCCGAAATGGTTAGCTTGCTGAATAGATGTCAGAACCCTTCACTGCTGTCCACCACTTTTACACCATCCAGAACCTCAGACATGCAGGACTCTAAACCAGACAGAACCTCCCCACCCATAGATGTTACACCAACTCTTAAAACCCAGGAAGCCATTACTATTGATGTGCCCAAAGAAAAGAAACATGACAAACAGGCAAAGCAGTCTGAACATTTGACAGGTGACAGCAGCCAGAGGTCAAAGCTCAGCACCCCCAAGAAAAAGTGTTCTTCCAGTACTAAATCTGGTAAGAAGGAAAGTAAACTGGCCCAAGACCTTGAGGAGGACAAAGCAAGAAAAGAGCCATCTGCTCATTCTAAACTGGAAGGGATTACTATATCTACACTTCAAAATCAGACTATAACAGAGGCAGAAGTAGAGAAGAAAACCAATGGTGCCAAAGAGGAGAGCCCTTCCAAAGGAAAATTTCCAGTTACCAAACAGAAGAAAGTAAAAAAGCCCGTAAAGGAGATGTCCCCGGCAGTGGCGACGAAGACTGCAACAGTAATAAAAAAACAGCAGGAAAAGGAAAGTACCACAATGATGCAAGGTCCTATCTCTAAAAAAGTGAGTTTTTAATGTTCCTCTGATTTTCTGTTAACTTTTAAGATTTATTACCAAATGATTGCTTAACTAAATATTAACAGATGTTTTACTAATATTAATAGTAGATTAAGTAAAGCAAATTAAGATGACTCTTGGGTATACTTATTTTTGGGTCCTAACAGAAGAAAGATATGTCACCTACTGTGAAAAAGAGTCCAGTGAAGGAGAGCACATGTCCAACTCCCGAAGGGGGGGTCAAGAATCGCAAAGAGAAAAGCAGTTCTGTTAACACAGTTCATCCTCTCACAAACAAAACCGGTAATGTTTTCAAACCATCATCAATACATCATCATAAGTACAAACCCTGTTTGTAGAAGAGTTCCGATATTTTGTTAAATGCAGTAAAATCAAGAATCTGTGATTTGTTCATTCTATTGAACATTTAACTCAAAATTACAAAAAAAATTATATTGTTCTCGTATACCAACTTATGTGTTTTCACAAGTGTAAAAAAATGAAGAATTGTGTTCCTGTAGCAAGTTGGGACAATGGCATGTTTAGCACTGTGCAACATCACCTTTTTAATCATACAGCTCTGTGTTATTCCTTCACACACACACATCACACATCAGCACTGATGCACACTGATACCATGACAGCTGTTGGCATCTGCACCAAATGCTAATATCAGTCTGGATGGTCTGTTTTGTCTTTGGCCCAGGGAATTTTTGATGGCAGTTTTTAAAAAACAAGCTGAAGAAAGCATGTTTTTATGTCTTTTAATCTGAAAAGAGTTTGGCCGAAGAGAACTTTCCAGTGATTCTGCATAGAACTCATGTAATGGCTTTCGTTTTGCATCAGAGTTTGAGAATTCTTTGGATTCCCTGCTGAGCCTTTTAACAATATTATGAATTGTTGATGGTGAAAGACCTACATTCTTTGCATCTTGCATTAAGATGTTCTTTTTTAAATGATGAACATTCCTGTCAAAACCGTTTTGCCCTTGAGTATAATGTTTTGGAAACTTTTACTTCCAGTACATTGTTAAGATAAACTTTGTCGTTTAAAATCCATCTACATTTCTTGGTGTTCATCAAAAAACACTCATACACCTTTAGTCACGATATAAGTGTGCAATTTTAACAGTGCATTTTTGGATTTGTAATAATAGCTACTGCTAGCATGGAGGAAGATAATTAAGGTACACATGAATGTTTGAGATTTTTTTATATGAAACTTTGTATCAATTGAAAACATTTTTCTGTGTATATGTAAACATTTCAAGTCCAGAAACTGCTTGAAGTATGCCATAGTTGGTCAAATGACATTTTATGGATTTGTCCACCAAGTTCTCATATTGGGGCTGCTGTTGCTTCTTAATTATTTAAACTGCCTAGTTCTTGTACATATTCATACACTATATTAGCCTTTCTTTTTAAAACTGTTTTATGGGTGGTTGTGAGGAAGTGTTCACTGCTCACTTACATATACAATCATATTTGCTGCAGTATATTTGAGGGATGAATATTTATGTATTTGACATGAATCTGGTGACAGATGCAGATTACTACTACCGCTGTTCCAACAGCACATGAATGAATACAGGAAACAGTTGGGGCATAACATTGGGTTCTGTGTGCATCCATTGCTGACACATTTACACACAAAGCAGTGATGAGGATATTGCTGTTTCCTATTACATGCTGTGCAATAGAAATAAAATTAACCTAGCCTGTAAAAATATATTTAGCAAGTACTCCAGTACTTTAACTCAGGTAAATATTTGGCTGAACAGCTTTCATTTGTAGTGGAGTAATGTGTAATGACAAGTATCTACTCCAGTACAGCTGTACTTTGTCCACATATGTCCATGAGCCATTTTAGCTTGAAAGGCCTTTTATACAGCATTCTCATTTTCTATCGAATCATGATGCCCTCACCTGTTACCAATTTACCTGCTTATTGTGGGATGTTTTAAAACACTGTAACAAAACTATTCCATAAACGTTTCGCTGACATTTTTCACTTTTGCAGACTTAAAAACATTAAAACATTTTCCTTGTATTATTGTCAGTTAAGAAAAGCTTTAAGACAATTGACATTTTTTGTTTTTATTGTATTTTTTTTACAAAATGTTCCAACTTCTTATGGTGTTTCTGCATCTGCTTCCTGCCCCAGGTTGTGAGAGCAGCTCTATCAGCAGTACACAGGAGGAGGACGACCCTGGCTCCCTCAGCAGCCCTGCACGACCCAGCAAAGGGTCAGAGTCTCAGGAGGAAGCCTCTCCACGGCTAAGACGAGGTCGACGGCGCACTGATGAGGCCTTGCTGAGAGAATGGAGCTTTGCATCTCCCTCTACACCTCCTCGTCCGGATCCCCTCTCTTCCCCACCACCGCAAAGTCACGATCCCACAGTCCCGCTCCGCAGACCACGCGGAAGGCCACGGCTCAATCCCAGGCGTGAGGGTGCAGAAACTGACAAGACCAAGGGAGCAGATGGAGGAAATGCGGCCTCAGTGAAGAAGAGGAAACGCTGCAGGAACCGCAAGTACCAGAACGGGGAGTACATAATAGAGAAGGACAAGCTGGCAGAAGGGGTAAAAGAAGAAAAGCTTGATGATGGAGAAGATGAATGTACAGGTGAATAGAAATGCTTTGGAGTAGATTCAGCTGACTTGTTGTGCTTGAACTATTATTTTTGAATGATACAAATATGTCTTATGCTAGATTTAACCGGAGTAAAGGTCTCATGCTCATCAGACTTTTCATGTTAGTCATCTGATTGCAAAACTGCCAAAATATTGCACTGGACTCACCTTTATTTAAACTATTGCAGGTGAGAGGATAGGTGTGTACCCACGTCTCAGTACAACTTTGGCAAGTGGAACACCTAGTCCTGACCTCAGCCCCAGGAGGTCTCTCTGCACCCGCTCAGGGACTGTGCGACGCCAAGAGAGTCCCCCAACCCCTGAATTCAATGACAAACCTCCAGGAAAGAGAAAGTTTAAGAGCAAACACTTGTGTGATTCAGATGAGCAGAAAAAGGTTCGTTTAATAAATGTTCACATTTATTATGACAAACTTTTGTTTACGTTGGTTGGCTCCTTGTGACATTTCTCTTAGAACATTGCCTATTTATTAGCTAGTCTTGAGATGCCCCCTACTGGCAGAGGGATGACCTTCAAAGATATTGGTACTGCTTTTGCATGTGGCAGCTGGGTTTTTGCATACAGGGCTCTAGCTATACTCATTCATTTCTCCTTTATTATTGTTACTCCAGCTCAAGAAAAAACGAGGCCTCCTTGGGAAGCGAACTTCTTCCCTCTCTGCGGATGAGGATAGCCCCTCCACCAAGAAGCTGTCATCGTCTTTTGTTGCACCCAAAAGTTCTTCATCTCCTGTGCCTAAGAAGAGAGGGCCGGGGAGGAGTGGGACTCCTGAATCCACCCCAAGCCGTCCCGTACCCCCAGAAGTCCGCCGACTGATTGTGAACAAAAATGCTGGGGAAACATTGTTGCAAAGGGCTGCAAGACTGGGATACCAGGTATATATTTTTTTGGTATATCCTTGGTAAATATAATAAACACCATTAAGTACATTAACAATTGTGAAGTTTTGTAGGGGAGTTGTAAAGGAGGAGATGTTTTCCAAGAGGCAAGAAATTCTGATAACTGAATACAGTGTAATGTGTTTTGAATTTCTTAAACAAGACCTATGGTGATTTCTTTACCTAAAGGAAGTGGTGCTGTATTGCTTGGAGAAGGATGTACGAGAGGTGAACCGCCGGGACAATGCCGGATACACAGCGCTGCACGAGGCGTGTGCCCGTGGTTGGACGCACATCGTGCAGGTGCTGCTCAAGCACGGAGCGGACGTCAATTGCAGCGCCCAGGATGGGACACGGTCAGCCACTGCCTTTTAACCTACAGTATCACTAAAACAGGACTATAGCTAGTCAGAGGCATTTCAAAAGCACACTTTTTGAAGAATATAAAGTGATATTTAATTATAACATTTAAATATTAGTCAGTTGTAATCAGACGATTACTCAAAGGCAACAGTTTCATGGAATATTAGATGTTCATGGTTTATCCGTTTACTGCGCATTTTTGGAGATTCATGTTAACACTGTGTTAAATCTTTTCAGCCCTATTCATGATGCAGTGGCAGCTGATAACCTGGCAGCAGTGTGGATGCTGTTAAACCACGGGGCAGATCCAACGCTGGCCACCTACTCTGGTCAGACAGCTATTAAACTGGCCCAAAGTCCCAATATGAAAACCTTCCTTAAAGGTAATGTTCAGAAGTCCTTTACATTTAAGTCAGTAGGGACTTCTCAAAAACTAACCCAAGCACATTTAGATTTCATTACCATTTTAGCTCAGTCACAACTGAAGGTGAACTTCCCCAAAAACCTTTCTTAAATTAGTCAAGGAAAATAATACCTTTTGTAGCATGTTGACAAGCTTACTCCAGGATCCAGACCAGCTAAGACCTTTGAAAACTTGTGATGTCCGTTAATAGCAATGATGTCTGAGGTAGGTAGGTGTACTCCTGAGACTTCATAGGGAAACCCACCCAAACATCTGTATATCTACTGTCCATGAGTGCACACCATGTTCCACATAGATTCTATAACTTGACCTAAATATAGGTTGAAATGAAGAAAAAAGATGTTTACTATACTCTGAGGTCTGAGGTCCATATTGTGTATTGGACTAGAACAGGGCTGTCGGTGTAACTGTATATTTATATTATACATTTAGATTTAGATTTACAGCTTTCATAGATGTAAGTGCTTTCATAGACAAACAGAAAAAATAGGACTATCAGTAAAATAACTGTTTATTTAGCTGTTTATTTTCATTTTTATTAAATTAAATAAAAAAGTTCAATAAATAATAGGTAAAAATAATAATAATTTGCAAAATAACGGGAAAAAATTAAGCAAATAGTTTTTATGCCTTAAATAATCCCTTAGGGGTACTGGTTGTCTTTTAAATTAGTAATAGTAATTTAAGAAATTAAATTGACTTGAATGTAGGTATGACAATTTTCACTGACTTCCGTGTACTTGCTTTCTCTCTTAGAATACTTCACTGACCTGGAGGGACGAACAGAGCAGGATCCAAGTCTGCAGTGGGATTTCTATAGCAGCTCTGTTTTTGGTAAAATTGTTTGTTGACTTTCTTTTAATACTTGAAAAATCATTGTGTTAACAAGGTTGATTGCGAATTATCAAACCTGGCCTTTAAGACATGTTAGGACTGCTTGATGTCTCCAGATTGACGTTTCCTAATTAGAGTGGCCGTTAGTGTAAGAACTGTCCGCTAGAGGGCAGCACTCAGACGTTAGTTGTTCTTTCCTTCAATTTGTATCTGCGCATCTTTTCTCAGAGACAGACCAGGAGGCCAGCTGGGACTTTCTGCTGTCTCAGCCTGAAGAGGAGGTTGGGGAGGAATGTAGGGAGCAGGGGAAGGACAGGGATTCAGATATGGACTGCCTTTTCTTTGAGTTCTCCTCTGAGCCCCTCTTACCATGCTATCATGTACAAGTATCACTAACACAGGGGTGAGTGACCAACAACCCACATTCATTGTATATATGTATTATATAACACAGTGCTGTTACAATACTTTTTACTCTTACTTGATAAGATATTTTGAAAAGTATCAATGTTTAGTACTAATTTTAATAAAAATGTAAATACCAAAGGCAACACAATCCATTTAGTACATGCGCGTACACCTGGTACAGCAGGCTAACAAGGCAGCAATACAATGTCAACCAATCAATTGTGATGAAAATGTAGACACTTGTGTATTCTATCTGCCTTTTTTTGCATATCTCAGGAATATCATGTTGAGCGTTTAAGAGAATTGCAGGTTATTTGTATCATGAAGCTTGTGTCACAAACAATTTGTGCTCATCAAGACAATAAGATACTTCTTTTAATCCGATATCATTTCATGCTTTACATAGCCTCTTGTGACAGCCAGGGTGTGTCCCAAACAACATACTTTTATACTTTACATACTACTCTAGTGAATGCACTTATGGTGTATTTTATTTTTAATTTTTATTTCTTTACATACCAATTATGTAGTGTGTTAAAATGCAGTTTGATATGCAGTCTCCCTCACTGTCAGTGCAATATGATGCAGAAGCCTATTTACATCAAAAAGAAAACCTGTATAGGAACTTTTATTTGATATATATGGTATCAGAATTAAGTAAAACGGAAACATGTTTTCTACTCTCTCTGCTTACTTTGACAGTTTTTGCAACTGGTTTTTGCTAATGGACGTGTTGAAGAGATTGAAGGTCTCTGCTCGGATATTCAGAGCTAGGTACCCACAGTTCGAGGTGGTGAGTATCACTAAGGCGGAGCTCTGGAAGCAGATGACCATCAGTCAGACTTGTGTAGCCCCCGATTACCTTCGACCGACTGAGGAAGAAGAGGAAGTTGAAGAGTCGGTGGACCTGGTGCGTTGTGTGCCTGAGCTGCAGGGACTGCTGGGGTCCTCCATACACCTTCTAAATGAGGATGAGGACGAGAAATCAGAGACGACAGACAGGCACGCTGGCCGATAGCAAAAGCTCCACATTGACCCTTTTCCCATCTGTAATCCCTCCACGCCACGTCCAGGGATGGTTTAAGAGCCATCCAAAGGCGCAGGGGCCTCCATCCTCTGCAAAAGATTACCTGATACTAGTACCAGCACTTTGTATGTTCAGTGTCCGCCAGAAAAGGCTCCATTCCTCTGAAGACGCCCTTTCCCGAGACCACCTTCCTTCACAATAGAGGAAGGGGACCAATTAGACTGACTTGCTTTGGAATTACCCACAGGAAAACGAGCTAGCAAAGCAACTTTCAGGTCCCTGTTGGTATTTTTCACCATCCAATAACTTTTTTTTAATATATATTAACCGATAAGTATATGTAAATATATATGTATATCTTGACATCAGGGTGAACATGTTTGGTTGTAACTTTTCATTAATTTGTTTTAATGTTTGTTCCTGAGGGTGTGTGAATAATTATGAAAGGGTGTCCGTGCAAGGCTTTTTCTTTTTTTCTTCTTCTTTATCTTGGCGAACTGTTGCGCAAAGCTAAGAGGCTTATACCCAGCTAATTGTGGCAAGAAGGCCTCTGGGCCAGATGGTTCCTCTGTAAACATGTGAGAGGCTCGCTCTCTCTGTGAGGACCCCTAACCCAGAACATATGTCCCTTGGCCCTGCTCTTCTTACCTCACCTTACCTCAGCTCACCTCACCACTGCAGCTCTGCCCTGAGCACCTCATTTACCAGCCAGTCATTTTTATGTAGAAGGCAAAGGTTGGTCTCTAATTTAGTTTTTTTTTCCTCAGAAAATAGTCATCAGTGAACCAGAGATGATTATGTTTACAAAATCTGAAGAGATTGTTGGATGTCATGCATGACGATGAAGGTCCTCATGTAAAAGCAGGCAGGATGTTTTTTTTTGGGAAGCTGTCCAGCACCTTTTTCAGTTCATGGCTGTGAGAGGAGTCCACATTTTCCTGGTGTACCTGATCCCTGCGAGCTTTGTGACGTGTGGTGTGTTTTTATTTACATCGTTTGAGTGTTGTTTGTGCTTAATTTAATAGTCATTAATATATTTGACTTTTTTGTGCATCAAACAAATGTTATATGAACATTTCTTTGTATGGTTGGTGCTTTATTTGAAATGTACAATTAATGATCCCTTTACCCTTCAGATGTTCTGTTCTCCCTCACTGCAAACAGTATTTTAACAAGCAAAAGTACAGTTTTATTGTACTGGTGCTAAGCTAGATTTTGTGTTGACAATCAATGGAGTTTTTTTGAATTGAAACCAATAAATGCTATTTAACTGAAGAGAGAGAAATGTAAAGAGAGAGTTTAGTTTCATTACCTATGGAAATACACCAAGCCATGAAGAGAGTAGCTGTTTGTTTTTTTTTGTTTTTTTGGGGAAGGATTATTGCTTGTGTGATCTCTGTTCAAAGAGGATACCTTTATTTGATTCCTTTTAAAAAGAAATCGACCAGAATAAAGCATGATTGTCAAGTCTTGCTTGTGCTTTTAGTACTTTGCCTTTCACTAGCACAGATATCTCCTTATGTCATGTTGGATTCCACATAAAAGAAAATGTTTTCTTTTTTAAATTACTCATACCTGTATTTAATATGAAAAATTATAAAATTCCCCTTAATGTTAACATACAGTGGCAAGAAAAAGTATGTGAATGTTTTTAAATGTCATGGTTTTCTGCATTAATTTGTCATATAATGTGATCTGATCTTCATCTAAGTCAAGGGTATTGACAAATATAATGTGCCTAAAATAATAACACAAAAAATTATGATCTTTCCTGTCTTTATTGAGAACAATCATAAACATTTGCTAATGGAAAAAGTATGTGAACCCTTGGAATTAATAACTGATTAACCACCCTTTGGCAGCAATAACCTCAACCGTACCCGTGAATCAGACCTGCACATTGTTCAGGATGAATCTTGACCAGTTCTTCCAGGCAGAAATGCTTTAACTCTATTATATTCTTTGGACGTCTTATGTGTATGGCTCTCTTCAAGTCATTCCATAGCATCTCTAATGGGTTGAGTTCTGGGCTCTGACTTGGCCAATCCAAAAGGTGGATTTTGTTTTTCTGAAGCCATTCTGTTACAGACTAGTATCTGTAGCATCCTGAAGAAATTTTTCTTCCCCTCAAATTGGGGAAGCCTGTTGGGCAGGTCCTGATGCAACATCTTGGTTTAAACAAGTGGGGGGCCACTCGAAAGGTCCATTATACCAAGTTGAACTATTTGGTATAAACGCCACTCGGGGTGTTGGATGGGGAAGAATGCTGAGTTGCATCCCAAGAACACCATACCCACTGTGAAGCATGGGGGTGGAAACATTCTGCTTTGGGGCTGCTTTTCTGCAAATGGGACAGGATGACTGATCCGTATTAAGGAAAAAATGAATGGGGCCATGTATGTGAGATTTTGGGCAAAAACCTTTCATCAGTGAGAGCATTGAAGATGAAACGTGGCTGAATCTTCCAGCATGACAATGATCCCAAACACACCGCCCAGGCAACAAAGGAGTGGCTACGTAAAAAGCATTTCAAGGTTTTGGAGTGGTCTAGCCGGTCTCCAGACCTCAATCCAATAGAGAGTCTGTGGAGGAAGTTGAAAGTCTGTGTTGCAAAGCGATAGCATCAAAACATCACAGCTCCTTAGAAGATCTACATGGAAGAATTGGCCAGAGTACCATCTACAGTGTGTGCAAAGCTGGTGAAGACCTACAGGAAACTTCTGTCATTGCAAACCAAGGTTAGAAGTACTGAAGTGAACTTTTGTTATTGATCAAATACTTATTTTCTGCACCATTATACAAATAAATTATTTTAAAAGCATACAATGTGATTTCATGGATTTTTTAAAACATTCTGTCTCTCATAGTTGAAGTGTACCTATGATTTAACATTTTACAGATTTCTCTCATCTTTTTAAGTAGCCAGCCAAAAGTCCTTAATGTCTTGTACTTTGGATGTTCTCCAATTCTTCCTTGCAAAAGTCTTGTTCTGTGCACAGCTCTTTTAAGATGTTCAATTATGTTTAAATCAGGAGACTGTGATGGCCATTCTAAAACCTTCAGCTTGCGTCTCTTGATGTAGTCCATGGTGAATTAAGAGGTCTGTTTAGGATCATTGTCATGTTGCAGAAGCTCATCCTCTTTTCAGCTTCAGCTTTTTTACTGATGGTGTGATGTTTGCTTCCAGAATTTGCTTGCATTTAGTGGAATCCATTCTTCCCTCCACCAATGTTACTTGTGTCCCTGGCTGCAACACAACCCCAAAGCATGATAGATCCACCCCCATGCTTAATGCTGGCATGGTGTTCTTTTCATGAAATTCTGCTTCTTTTTTCCTCCAAACATACCTTTCCTGATTGTGGCCAAAGAGTTCTATTTTACATTCATCAGTCCACAGCACTTGTTTCCAAAATGCATCAGGCTTCTGTAGATGTTGCATAGTTCTGGTGTTAAATTTTATGATGGGGTTAAGGTACTTTTTTTTCTTTTTCTGCTGACTCTTCCATGCAGGACAGTAGAACGGTGCACCACCACTCCTGAGTCTGCTAAATCTTCCTGCAGGTTTTTTACAGTTAAATGGGGATTTTGGTTTGTCTTTCTGACCAGCATACAAGAAGTTCTCTCTGTTTTTTTGGTCTTCCAGATCTCATCTTGACCTCCACAGTTCCTCTCTTAATTACATTTCTCACTGTGAAACTGGAAGCTGACATTGCTTTGCTATCTTCTTGTAGACTTCTTCTGCATTGTGAGCATCAATAACTTTCATTTTCAGAGTCTTACACAGCTGCTTAAAGGAACCCATGGTTGTTGAGTGTCCATAAATGTGTGCACAAGGTTTGAAGAGTCAGAATAATTGTAAAGCTTTGAAATTGGCATCAGCTTACATATACTAATGACAGCTGTTGCCATGCATCAGATCTAACAAGCTGATTAAGATCTGAAACCTTGTAAAAAAGAATGAGACTTTGTGAACTCTTAGGGTGTCCAAACTTTTACATAGTGCCATAATAATGTTTTTATTTATTTTTTGTTCAATCTATGGCATAACAAGTAACTGTGCAGCAATGTTTGCTGAAAATACAAAATCACCAAAATCTGTTATTTATCAAGGGGTGGACAAACTTTTGCATAAGACTGTATATGCAGTAAAGAGGGCACTTCAGTCACTGCAGTTCATGGTCAAGCCTTAGTAGTAGTCCACAAGGAGGCAGTTCTCTCTTTTTTTTTCTTCTTGTAACTAGAGTTGGTTGGCCAATTACGTCAGGAAGCAGAGTTTCCCCACAGTCTGACGCACAAAAAGCTGGAGAAAGTGGCAATTGGGCCAAGACAGGAGGTTATCCGAATAGCCTGGTGCACTTTTACAGCAGCATGCAATCAGTGGTTGAGAAAATAGCCATGCTCTTGCCTCTGGGGGAGGAAAGAGAAAGGGGGACAGAATTAGGAAACTGGAGGTGACTGTCCAGACTGAGCTCTCTGGAGATGGAGGTCAGCTACAGTAGGTGTTTAGAGAGGTGAAGGTTCACAGCAGAGCTTACTGGCTCAGTACTGTATGTCCTGTGTTGGGGGCACAGACCAGGACTAATGCTAAAATGATGCGTTTTGGTCTGCTGCATCTTATTTGTTTTTATACACATGAAAAGCTTACCCTGATCAGCCATAGCATTAAACACCACCTGTCTAATACTGTGTAGGCCTCTGCTGAAACAGTTCAGACTGTGGACCACTGTGTGTTCTGACCCCTTTCTGTCAGGGCCAGCATCAACATTTAGTACAACAGGAGCTCTTCTTTAGGATTGGACCAAACATGCTAGCCTCCATGTAGCCTTGGGTGCCCACAATCCTGTTGCTGATTCACCAGAAATCCTTCCTTGAATCAATTTTGGCACATACTAACTGGATCACTCCACAAGACCTGCCTTTTGGTAGATGCTCTGTTTTGTAGTCCCATACCCAATCACAATGAGCCCCATATCAAAGTGGCTCAGATCCCTACATTCATCCATTTTCCTGCTTTCAAAACATCAACTTCAAGAGCTGACTGTGCACTTGCTGTTAATGTTGTGGCTGTTTGTGAGAATGTCTACCTTGTACATCTAGTTACTACATGAAGTGCAGTGTAGCTCAGGGCTGCCAAACTCAGAGCCTGGAGATCTACAGCTTGAATTCAACTATATCAGAGTTATATCAGGTGGGTTAACTGAAGTAGAATACAATTTTAAATTTGTAGTTAGTCAGTTTCAGATAATACAGCTGGCCACTGAACAGATGGTGGACCATTCTTAACACAGTAGCATCATAGACATGGCTGAAGCAGTTCTTAGAACACTTTGTTGAGTTGTGCCGGTTTTCTGGACTGAATGTGTGGGGAAAAAAAGCCTGAGCCCATGATCATAGGGAAAGACTTTGTGCAGTGCTTTGAGATAAGAATAGCTGAGCTTGTCTCAAAGAGCTGAGAAGCCTCCTAAGGTAAGTTAATGAAATCACAATGACAGTCTTGGGCCAGCCCACACAGCACTAAATACAGACAGGTTTTTCTTAGTACTTTGACACACAATGAGATAATTCATCAAATACCCTTATTCTTAGGGAGGTGTCGACAGAGATAGTGGGCTTCTGTATACTGCTTCGCAGGAGTAGATACCGCTGTAACATGCACCACATGCCTCTGTATTAATTAATCTTTAACTGTCTGTGAAGTAGGAGGCCTTTTACAGTCTACCAGTGCAAGCTTAAGTTGTAGGGGGTTTTTTTTCGTTTACTCAGCAGTACAAATTATGCATGGGCACTTATGAGGTTACTACAGTATGTGGTGTAAAGAAGTGCCTGGTAGCTACTTCCAAGCATCTTAAAAACAGAGTCAGCCAGTACTTCTATTATTAAACCAAATACTGTTACATAAGCTGGAATTACTCCCTTGCACTGTACAGAGCTTTTTGGTTTTTGGTGTTACTGAGAAAATGGGTCCAAAGTTTCTGTTTACTGGCATAATGTCAAACAGGTCCATGTATGGGTTATGGGTATTGGTACGACTGTAAAAATGGCGGCCCAGTGTCTTTACAAAGAGACGAACTCAGTGACATCACGCATAGGTTTAGATTTCAGAGACACTCCTTCACCAAACCCCTGAGACTCGGCTCCAGCCATTGGCTGGCTATTATGCGGCAGCTCTCTTCCTATTGGTGTAAAATGGGGGCAAGTCTCAACGTGACCTACTGGCAATGGGACGCAAGTAGAAATCCAGCACTCCTCTATGAAACTAGCCTTCAAAGCTATGAACATTTGTTGAATACTGAGACGGTTCTATAATGGGTCTGGGAAATAATACCTTATGCATTATTAATATAACGAACCTTCTGTCATGCCTGCCCAACCTTGCGGAAATATTAATGTAGTGCTTTATGAAATACATTAGCAACACTTACAAAAAGACCTTTGCGTGACCTGCTTCTTCAGAGATAATGGCCGTGCAGGATATTGGGCGTTCTCCTATTGACACTAGCTGGGTGTGACACTGACACCTTTTTACTGCTCGTTGCACAGTCGTCCAGTTAGTAAATCCCAAAACTACATGTTCCTAGACTAAGGAGAAGTACCTTCTCGGTGCATTCCTCCAGCCCTTTCTGCAGGAGCAGGGTTCAGGGAGTTCGAACACGTTTTTTCTTCTTCTTTTGTCGAAAGTAAGATTATGTAAGTGCTCGCTTTCAAAGCCTCCAAAAAGGGGAGGTCCTGTGAGCCTGGCCTTTTTCTTTATCCGAGTCCAGACAGACGTTTCCTCTTCTGTAAGTTCCCATTTTAAAACCCCTCTGCTAAAGCAGAATAAAAGCTTCTCACAGCTTGAGTGAGCCCCTGCTTCCATGTTAACTAGGTTACCATTTTAGCGCTGGAATCACTTACCCCATATTCCCTCACAGAGGTGAATGGAGCTGGTTCTAAAGTGACTGTGAGGACACTAGCCATTGAAGCGTTAACTCATTCTCCAAAGCATTCAAAGGCTTTTAACAGTGAAAGAAATTTCTTTCACAATGTCTTACCGTGTCTTACAGTATGTTCAGTCATGCTTAGTAATGGTAGAACACACCTGTTACTGGTTAATGCTACTTATTTAAACCCCTCAGGTTATTAACCAGACTTTCAATAGAGTAATCTGTTGCTATTTCTGACTGTGCACTTTTCAAGGGACAGCGATGCTTGGATGCTAAACATATGTGAAATTAGAATGACTGTCAAATAGCCAGTGCTATATGCTATATTTGGCAGGCATGTAGGAGACACCAGGGTACTGTGCCATGATCTTCACAGCTGTCTGTCTTGCAGGCTTTTGTTATCCCAACATGTTTATTTATTATATAGGTTGCGTTCTTAGATAGGTTGTATATATTTAGGTGTTCACTTATGTAACTAAATTCAAAGGAGACATTCAGTGAGGTGACTTTTGTTAAAGCGGAATCCCTGACTGAGGCCTTCACCTCTCCACTGCAGCATAGAAGAAATGCTGAGTGATCGGTGCATGCAGGGCATGGCAATTGCCCTACCCTTATCCAGCAGAAGAGATTAAATCACAGGGAGGGACAGTAGATATACCTGTAAAAGACCCGTTTTTTTTTCTTTTTTTAAGAACAACTCATCACTAAGAGCAGATATATCCTTATTTTCCAGTGAACTATATAATATGCATAATTTATGGAGTTCTCTTTTAATGCTTGATTCCTCTTATTGTCTATCTCTCTATTTTTGAACTTTCAAACATACTGTAGATATGAATTGTAACTGTGTGTTGGGACTACATTTCCATCATATAAACGTAACGTGCACATTAACAGACATCAATAACAATAAAATATCAGTGTTGCCTATTTTGTTGTACAGTTTGGCCAATATGCATATGTTTGAATGTATATTTACTGATACAATACATGTGTTTGTAGAGGTATCTTTTTTTAATAACAAAAAAATTAAATTTTTAGAACAGTAGGAACATAATATGCAATAAAAAACATATTAGAATATATAAATGATCTTTAACATATATCTGACAAAGTACCAGTGACTTTTGTGTTGTTTTGGCTGAACAGCTTGATTGTATTTTTTTTAAATAAAAGAAACTAACTAACACACTCAAAAACTTTGAGACAAGATTGAAGGGTTAATAGAATAATTAGATTCTGCAATAAGCAGATGAGCTACTAACTGGTGTCATGATTGGGTATTATGAGGAGCATTCACAAAAGACTTGCAAGCAAAAATAGGTTGTGACTCAACTTTATGAGATAACTGGTAATCAATTTCATCAGTGCCAAAGACAGAATGGCCCACCCAGTGTGTTTTTAAAAGTGCAAAAGCCAACAACTGTCATGATATGCGGGTACATCAGTGTCTACGGCATTGGTGGCTTACATATGTGTTTAGGTGGCATTGACATGGAGGTGTATGTTGGAGTTTAGAGAGACATATGCTGCTGTGTAGGCAACATCTTTTCCTGGGTTATTTTAGCAATACATGCCAGACCTTTGCTTGCACTACAACAGCATGGCTTCATGGTGATGGTAATCTTTACCACAGAAAAGGACACTCAGTCGGGTCTAAATATAATAACAAGAAAGTAAAGGTATTCATTTCTGCACTGAGCAGATGAGACGCAATTTAGGAAGAGGCTAACAGCATGAAGAGGCTAACAGCATGAAGAGGCTAACAGCATGAAGAGGCTAACAGCAGTTCTCGATACAGTGTCTCTGCATGTCTAACTACACAGAACCAGTTTAACCTTACATGTTTGTTGGCCACCATTAGTCAGCACTGATAAAAAAAATAGCACACAGAAATCACTCCTGAGTAACAGTAATTTATGCTGACCTTACAGACATGTAGTTCCAGAAACATTTCATTCCATTTTTATCTCTGTGAACAAGAGCTTACACATTTGAAACTATATTTATTCATGAGATATTCACACAGATTCATGACTCCATCAGTATATACAAGTCTGGGTGCTTGATTGAACCGCCAGCAGTCCAGACCTGTCTCCAATTGACAAAATATGCAAAATATGGCACATCCTGAAGAAGATTATCAGATCACTGCTGAAGTCTTGTAAGTAAGAATGGGCAAAAATTCCTCATGCAAAATTGCAACAGTTAGTATCCTCAGTTACAAAAAGATTGGAAGTGTAACATATTGATAAATATGCTTTTGTCCAACCATTGATGAGCATGTTGCAGGCATCATCAGTTAAATAAAGCTTTTTTAAACTACTGATTTAAATTTGTGCATAAATACACACACATGTAATATGTGGATCTCGGGAGGTAAATACAAGAAAGGTGGAAGAAAGCCTACAATCACATTTTGAAGTAAATAAGATAACTAATATTTTTTTATAGTACTGCATTATGTAATAATAATTTCTGTATCAATTGATTTAGATAAATAGAACATTTTTGAATCAGCAACAAATTGCTTTTTGTCAATTTCCCAACCACTTAGTTGGTTCTAAGCTTTCTGATCTTACAGAACAGATCATCATTGGCCTGGCTTTTGTGTCTCAAATTACGTATCTAATATTTTAAATTAAATACACCTTAAAATACATTTGTGAGTTATGTGTTGATAAAATAGGAGAGCATATCATGTAGAGGCTGGGTTATATTTAACCAGATGAGACCAGTCATGAAGTAAAGAGATAAGACCGTGATCAGCCGTACTGAGAGGTCTGAGTGACCGCTTGGGGCACTGAACACTGAATGGAGGGAACCAAGGCGACCGTGTGTATGTGTGTCAGGCCCTAAACAGCTCCAGCTGAGCTCCACACCCACTCAGTTATGTAACATCTATGCGTTCCTACGGCTACACGTTTTGCATGGCTCTGTGCAAAATGCATAGCTAAAGAAAGGCATAGGGGTTACATAACTGTAACCTCTATGTGGTCCTCTGGCTGATCATATATGATGAGCGCTTGCTTTTAATGTGACTTGTACCACTTGTACATTGGTGCATATAAACCCTGCCCCACTGGCAAGCACTGCAACCTGAGCAGAGAGCCAACAATAAGAGGGAAACCTCTTTGAAATCTACCTGCAGTGCAATGTCAATATCAAGGCTTGTAGGAGACACCATGCTCTGCTTGTTATTAGCAGACCGAAGTTGGAGCGTGAAAACCCACTACTTTAGAGTGTCTACAAACAGGGTTTCCTATGACAAATGGCAGAGGGGAGGCGCTCTGTGAGCTTGCAGTGTGCAGAAAGAGCTTGGTAGGAAGGCCTGTAAAAATAGGAACACAATGTCCCTGAGCTCAAAGCAGATGTTTGCGTGTTTGGGGGAGAACTTTATGTTAAAGGATGTACTAAAAGCACTTTAGAAGTGTTTTTGCAGTACAACAGACTCACTATCATATCAAAACTGCTTCACTCTTCTTTTCTTCATTTTTCATTTTTCCTTTGTTCTTTGATTTTAAAAATTATTTGTGCAAACTTTTCATGATGACAGACCAGTTTTAGTCAATGTAAAATAGTTATTGAACCAGTTATATTTTTATATATCCAGTTATTCAACTTCCTTTCTCTTTCTCACATGTTTTACTCTAACCAAATTATCTGTTTTACATCGTTCACATTTGCATACATTGCTTAAGGGCAGCACTGCAATTTATTAATCTGCTTGCATTCTAGTACAGTGAACACAAAGCACATTTTTCTCTATTATCAGTACTTACACAACCATGTTGGTCCATGTTTATTATATTAACAAGTCTACAGGTGCAGACAAACACTGATTATCGATTCTTATCATAAGAAGACAACTTGCAATAAAAAGTAATCATGGTTTTATTGTTGGTGTGCATATGATGTCTGCAGTGGATGAACTTTTGGAGCAGGCCAACTCTTTTATTCTGAACACCCAAAATTCTGTGAAGCATGCTCAGGGGTTTTACAGCATGTGAAAATGGAGCATCTCTTTCACTATTGTGCCGGCTGTGCCGAGGGAGAGAGGCAGGGCTGTAATAGAGCATACAGGCCCTCATTATAAGGCACAAGGCTACATATTGTATGGCTGAGTGGTGTGAGCATCGCCTTATCCTTACCAGCTGATCCACCAAGCAACCACTCGTCAGGCAGACACAATTACAATAAACTGTGGTGAGAAAAACCTTCCTGTATTCTGAAGAACTCTTCAGCCTAGCAGTTATCCTCAAAGGTCACAATTCTATTTTATTAAGTGTAAGGGTTTAAAAGCTCTGTATATTAAAATTAGGAGGATACCAGAACTGAATCAGTAGATTGTAACTGATATAAACCCAGGGAATTACTTTCTGCTCTGGTTCAGCATAATAAATGTAATCATCATTCAGTAAACAAAAAGCGGGACTTTATTAAGATTTAAACTGTGTCCACTTGGTGCTAAATGAAGCACTGCCATCTCTTTAGATTACTAGGACTCGCAATATCACAAAGTCACACATTCCACATTTGATTTGTTTGGATAATTAGACACAAAGAGTGGTAGACACTGACACGTTCTGCACCCCCGGTCAAGTCATTTACTGGATGGCTGTTGAGAAAGTGTCTCTGGCAAGTGACAGAGGACATAACTCTGTACGGTCCAGGCAGCTGTCACAGAGGCCTGCAGACTGCGAGCACCCTGCCAAGTCTCGTCGCCTGATCACGCAGTCAAGCCGTGCTATACTGCATGAGCCTGTGACTCAGGCACTGCTATGCTCATGCCCAGCTTTATATGTGCCCTGGTTTTCCTGTCTTAGCCTGACAGTCACGGTCAAAGTATACTGCATCAATTACTCACCATAAAACAGGATCTTACTTTAATGACTTTTTCATACAACTTTGCACATGCAGCATCTAAGCAAAATAAAAGCAAATCACAAGCATGTTGTTGTGCATTCAAATTAGTTTTCATTACCCACAATTCAATGAATATTCATAGGTAAGTCTCTGTTCTGAATCTGAGACCAGTTTTTCATACTTTGTGAACTCTGACTGAGACTGCTTACATTTGACCAGACAGTGAAACGTCAGATCCATAAAAATGTATCTATAAATGTGACCTTTGCTGTGCTGCAACACTGGATACAGTACTGTAATTTATTTCATCAGTACCAATGGAGCAAATTCAGGGGCTTTCAAAACACAATGTGGTTTGAGAAACAAGCATTCATAATGTCTTTGCACTTTGTGCTTAATATTTGTTCATAAAAATGTTTGGTTATAAGCATAAATGAACCAGGGCAGTGTATTAAAATGTAAATGTTAAAATATTAAAACAATTCTACTTGTGAAGTTCCTACTGGTGTCAGTAATAGCAGTAATAGCTGAAGATGAAGAAGCTTATCTCAGGAAAGAAGTTATTAGGGACATTATGAAACAGTACTCGACTGGAATACGCTAGCCTTAGTAAAAACCTTAAACAACATTGTCAAAGCAGATTGTTGAATTTTGTGCATATGAAAACTTTACAGAAGCACAACTTATCGTAGATAGGTGGATAAGTGCAGCTTGTAAGATTTCTATGGATCTAACGATAAGGAAGGTAAGACAGAAGCCTACAGTCACTGCAGTGCAACCTGAGAGTACAAGAAACAGGAATTACAAAAAAAAAACAAGCAGTCATCTCTGTGCTTATAGTACACCTTACACCCCAGGAACCATTCTGCAAAAAAACAACAGAAATTGGTGCAAAATTAGGACAAAAACATTTAGACTCAGAACACATTTGGAACAATTTACTCCAGTACAAACAGAAATAATTGGCAATAATTAAGCTCATATTCAGAGAAAGAAGGGTTGTGCATATTATCTCAAGAACATCAAAGCCAGAGGTGAAGTGTAGAGATGGGCATAATATGGGGCTGATTCTCAGCAAAAAGTACAGCGGCCTTACAAGCCATCAAAGGAAACAAGACTAGAGTGAAATGTACTCTGAGAAATTAGAGTATTTAATCTTGCTAGGAAAAAAAAAACAATTATGAAATTGAGTCTGACAGAAACTTTGGGGAACTGTTTACCATTTGCCAAGAAGAATGGGCAAGAACTGAACCACAATTACTTCTGAATTATGTTGCTTTAGACGTGTCAGTGCTACAATTAACAATGATGGCTTTACAGTGCAGGACTTCTTAGTGTTTAACCACTTATTCATTCTGCTTTTTAAACCGGTTTGTTTTATACTTATGAACACATTGGTTTTATGTATATTTTTTAAGGATTGAAGTGGGTGTACAGTATTTAGGAATTATTTTAAATAAAACTGAGCTTCAACATGCCCATTTCCCCTTACTGTGTGTGATCTAAGAGTTTAAATGCAGTGCTCAGTCTGTGGATCCAGTTTCATGTTTTGCAGAGATGCAACGTGACTCAGTGGTACATGTTTCTTGGGTGGTAATAGGCACATATATACTTCATGTTTCTCAGTAGTGTTTTTCAGCTCAAGTGTTTGTACACTTCTTAGTAGATTATGGTAAACACATACTGCATGCAATAAAGGCTTTTCATAAACATGTTTTTGTATGTTAACATTACCTAAAATGTAAAAACTGATCAAAGCACCTTATAGTTTATCAAAGCATCAAACACTCAAATTCAATGGAAGCAATACGAGACAGTCAGTCAATCTTTCTTATTGCTCTAACACGGCTCTCTTAGATACCCAGTCTGGTCTGGGTGCCATGACATGACCTAGTCAAGCGGACAGATGGTTTCTGACCATTTATTGTGTTATGCTACAGTCAAGTGAGCATCATTATAGTGACCACCTTGCACTCATTACAGCCAGTTTGTTTCTGCATACTCCATGATCCTTTGTGGGCTTTGATGTTTCATTACCCTTGGGCCTTGGAGGAGGGGGGTGAGGGAATATTGTTATCTGGTTTGACACATTTAAAGGAACTGTTGCTATGGGGAAGTACCAGGAGAATGACTCAGGTGTGGAGAAGACCAGGACAGTCCTGTTTACAATAGTGGTAAATCCCTATTTGCACACTTTGCTAATAAGTTATGCATGATGGGGTATTAATACAAAGCTAGTGACATGAGCATATGGCACAATCACCTAGTTTTCTATAGTGGAGGGTGTACCATAGCACAGAAGGCATGTAATTTAACTTCAGTTCCAACATTGCATTTTCACATCTTACCTAGTTACAGCTGAAACAAATTTTCCAATTAAGAGAATCAAGTAGTTTATGGCAGGAAGTGGGGGTGGGCATTTTGTCTTATGCAGGACTTTACAAGAACCCAAACAGTACAGGTGAAGTTAAGGGGGAAAAAAAAAAAAATTAAATGCTCAAATGTTGGCATGAAATCAGAATATCCAAACTGAATTTGCCCAACAAGTCATTGCTTAAAATACCACTAGAACAAGGTTTTGCTTGTGGGTTAGACTGCCTTACATTTGATTCCGGGTTGTGTGATGACAACCACTCAGAAACAGTCAAGTTGAAACATGCCACCTGAATGGTGCATTCCATCAAAGCAGGCTGTACATCTTACTCAACCAGATTAAGTAACGACGCAGGGCCTCCATTCAGGATTAAACCGCCACCGCCTTCAAATAAATACTGAGGATTTGCAATACTATACCACATCCCATGCTTAAATGTTGTACATGCACAGATTTATAAAGAACCACAATGCAAAATGTAAAAAGAAAGTCTACTTTATTTAATTCTTACTGCTTTACATATATAAAATTAGAAATTTTAGGGCACAACATAAAAGCCTTAATATAACAGGTAACAAAAGTACTCAGGACTTGTACAAGTGACATTGGGACAGACAGCCTTTCTTTGTAGAGCAGGACTATGAAAACAAGGCACCGTTTCCATTTGAGGGTTTAGAAGAGCAGCAGGCCAAAACAAATCCTGTTAAAACCCAGTTGAGTTTACACAGCTAAAAATGACAGAATTCAGGTTATGTAAGAAACCGAATTACCCGCATTCATGTTTTCTCCAAACAATTCCCAAACTCTGACAAGTACAGCAGACTTTTAAAGAAGTGGCATCAAACATGTAGTACCCTTTAACACAATCTGAAGTGAAAGGACTTGAAACAGCCATGATGCAGCTTCATCAGAAACAAGATTTTCCCCCCATTGTGCCTTTTCAACCCAGTTTATCTGCCTCCTACCAGAACAGCATGTAACTAGTGTAGTTGGGAAATGCTGGGGAAACGTTTAGGGGAATCATTACCCAGGATGGGTCACAATTTAAATTCAAGCAATGGCCCAAAATGAGGGCCAGAGGCAACCTCGACTTTCAGTCTGACAGGAGTTACCTCATGTGGAAAAAGCTTCTGTATTAAGTCCATATCAGGCCTACATGCCATTGTTCATCTCAGCAGACTTCCACCACCAATCTCCCTCTTGTAGCGGTTTGTCAGGTGGTCTGCCTGCACGGTCAGTTTGGACAAAACCCCGAACAGTCCACGGAGGTGAAAGTGAAACTGGCTCTCCAGATCAGAACCGTCCTCAGCAGCTCCGCCGTTCACCTGCTGCTGCTCCTCCTGCTTCACAGCCATCTCCAGAAAACTCGCCCCGCCGGCCATCTCCCTTTTCAGCAAGCCCCACTCCATCTCGTTCTTGATGGACTTCAGCAACAGGTAGTGCTCGTACATGTCCCTCTGTTTGCTCGGACAGGTGGGTTCGGTGTCGAGTTCGAAAGAAGAGTCTTCCTGCTCGTCCAGGGGGACGTCCCTCAGCAGACTGGGCACCATGATGGTCTCGTCCATGTTGTTAGTCGCTGCTATAAATCGGTTCATCACGTTCAGCAGCGAGTGCTTATTGAAGTAGGAGTCCTGGCTGATCTGCATCATGAGGCTTTTTTAGCAGCACAAATTTATCAGTAGGTTGGTGGATTCTGAGAAGACAACACTGGTGATCAGAAATGCAGTCTGGTTCAGAGAAACCACAGGTTATCTAGAGCTAGGAAAGCTAGCGCTGAAGCTGCAGTCCGTTAAAGACCCGTTGACATGAAACCGTAGCTTTGTGACTAGCAAAAACGTTTAGAATAAACTAGCACTGTAAACACACCAGAGACTAGCCTGCTACTACACACAGAGCCCTAAGACAAAGCAATAAAACCAGATGAACTAAGGACAACCACGACTTACTTGGGTTAAACCGGTCGCTGAAGCACCACTACCTACTCAGAGCCAGGAACCGACCGAGCTTTGCCAACACGAGTCTCTTTCCTCACGCAACTCTGCCGGAGCGGGGCTTTATATAACGCAGCCGGACCGAAACGAGCGACTCAGCCAATAAGAGAGAGGCTGCATGATTGACACCAACGACAGCCAATAAATCTCTTTTATTCCGACCTATTTTACAATCTTCGAACTGGGAATCTCTCCCAGCCAATGAAACCTCCCACTAACCCAGTCGATTATTTGATCCACCCATTCCTGTATATTCAGATTCGCGTGGATAGAAAGACTAATGGGCACAGTGTTCGGATACGGCTCAACACTGTCCCCTGCTGTATTTCATGAGATAAGGGCGACGGCAGCATGTTGACTTGTTGCTGAAGCTGTTTCTCAGAGCTAGTGGAGGTTTAGTGCATTTCATTGATATCACACAATTCAGTAATATAAGTTAATGTTTGTTTATTTTTTCAAGTATTTTACATGCTTTCCACAACTGAACAAGACAAACAACTTGCACAGAAAGACACTACAAAGTCAACATGCTTAAGCTGAGCACATAATTCAGATATGCCTATAAAATGTAGTGACCAGAGTAGAATTATGCCAGAACATTTTTTTCCACACCTCCTTTTGTAACACTGGAATAAAGTACCACTGTCTCAAAAGCAAGAGTGAAAAGGGAGCAATGTTTCATGCTCTTGCTTTTTTCACAAAGCAGAAAACTACAGAAATAATATATATGAGAACTGTTCTCCACCCTCAGGCCAGGTGTTTTTGATGTGAGTGTACATTTTGTCCTATTAGTATAGTAAAGCAGTTCATTAATTAACAAAAGCGATGCAGACATTTGTCACATAACCACTTCTCATTCTGAAAGACCAAGACAAACACCTTCAAGGTGGCCTTCAATGTGCATTAAATAAAAGCCCTCAATGTCAATGTCTATGTCTGTAAGGCATCATTATTTGAAATAAGGCTGTAGCATAAGACCACATGATATACAATTATGAAAGTAAATCATTTCATTTCAGCAACACAATAACAACAATGAAATTCACAACACTGAGAAAGACTTTATTAATGAAAACTAAATGCAGAGGTTTAACAGATAATACCAACTCATTAAGCTAAATCAGTCGATGTGAACATGATGTGTTACAGCAGTCAGTGACCACTGATTATTTTTAACACTGGCTAAAATTTACACACGCTACACCCTTCTGTGAATCTACTTCAAAATACAAAATACTGTAAAAAGATCGAATCCCTTATATAGAAATGAATTATTTCCCTTCCATCTAGTTGCCAATGACAAAAACTATAAAAAAGCAGCTTAAGGATTTTCTAAAATGAAATAGATTAAAGTAAGACACACGCACACAATACTAAAAGTATATCGTTTCCCTTTGTGTCAAGATGCCATTTTGGGTGTCCTCATGTCTGCATCCTACAAAACAGTGATAACAGGAAGTAAGAAAAATATTTGAACACATTTTCTACAATTGCATGTGCAAAAGAATCAATCAGCTGTGCCTGCTGTGGCAGAACTAAAAAAGTATTTGCATTAAATAGCAAAATTTTCATACATAAATAAATAAATACAAAATAATAAATTTTATTTATTTATTTATTTTAATATATAAAAATCATTTTTACATACCTGATAATCCTACACCATTTCATACTGGTTATTGGTGATGTAGCGAGACAAGCAGCATGCCAAAAATACACCAATTAGCTGTGAAGGAAGCCAAAATAGATTAGATTTTACCTCTCTGGAAGGCTACAGAGTAGGTTTTACACTACAATTCCTCATAAATCTAGAGCGCCTTAGCACCCAATAGTATAATAATAATAATAATTAATTGCCTTAATTCTTCTATTGTTTTAGTTGCAATTGTAAGCAATTCAACAATAGTTAGATTTTTAAGTTAGTTTTACATTAACAGTACATGTGTGGTCAATGTATATCATCAACCAAAGACAGCTTTAAATGTGAAGAGCCCCATCACAACTGTAAAGCATGGTGGTGGAAATGTTATTGATGGTGGTTGTTTTTCTACTTCTACTGGTCCCAAGCTGGGACTGGGCAGCTTGCAGTTATTTTTTGAAACTCTGAATTCTGTATTATATCAATTGTTTAAAAATAATTTGAGGCCAACTGTCCAAAAGCTGAAGCTGAACCAGAGATGGAACTTTCAACAGGATAATGATCCTAAGCACACTAGCAAACCAACATGGCAAAAAAGGAGAAAATTTCAAACTTTTGTTTCAAACAAAACATTTGTGAGATTTATAAAGGGAAGGACATAAAAGAAAGCCCTGCTATACTAACTTTAAAGGCAAGGGTGTATGAACGGAGTATGAACAGAGTAATACATCTGTTGAAATGACTGGGAAAAACAATTTTTGTAGTTTTATATGCTGTACACCTTTATCTATAGGCACTTTATAAGTGTTAAATGTTTGCTTGTTGAAGAAAAAAAAAGTAAAATTTTCCTGGACTGTCAAATAGATATTTATATTTTTACCTGGAAAAATGCTATTCCAAAAGAAATACCAGCAATGATTCCAAGATTAGCCTCCAGCGCAGTAGTCACCAAAGAGAAACAGCCCTGGAAAAGGAATTAAACATTAAATAGAATGTTTTTTGTTTTTTACTAAATATTCAACCGATGTTTGCCTGATACAACATTCTCTATTCTCATACAGATAATATTTAATAAACTTTTAATGTTCACCAATATTAAATTCTGTCATATATCTTTAAAAAACCTAACCCTGGCAATTTTTAATGAGAGCATGTCACATAAGATGAGCATTTAAAACCATGCTATTATGCTCAAACTACTTAAACACTTTTCTGATCCTGCAGGAAGTAATACACAGCTAATATCATGAGTAATATCACAGTATTGGATCTGTGGCATCTCTAATTTTAAGTGTAACATTATATTGTTAAAACAACTTTTTCAAGCATCCAATTAAATGCTCATAAGTAACAGTATTCATTAGATCAATGTGTAAAAATTGTAGCCATAACCTCACCTGTTTGTATATCACTGTCTCAGCCAACTTGGGGTCTTTGAGGTTTTCAAGGGTGCAGTTAGCAAGAAGTGGCAGACAGCAGCTTGGGGGAAAGCCATTCTGCTTGAAGTATGCTGTATCTTCCCAGCTACTGTAGTTATGCACTCCACAACACTTCAGCTGTATTAAATATGGGTACAAAATTAGCATCACAGTTACAGAATTAACTAAATGAGTATTACAAAATAAGCAACACAAAGTTAATAGTCTGTTTTTAAAGTTGATGTGCTGGAAGCAGGAAAAATGAGCAAACATCATGATCTAAACAAATCTGACAAGAACCAATTTCTGAATGCTAGCTAACTAGGTAAGAGCATCTCCAAAATGGCAGATAGAGTAGGGTATTTCTGATATGCAGTTTTAGTACCTATCTGAAGTTTGTCTGGTACGATCGCATAGAAGAGCTATTGTAAAACAAATTGCAAAAAATAAAAGCTAGCTATGAAAAAAAACGGTGTTTCACACAAAGCATCACAGCTTGCTTAAGACAGGGCTGCAGACAGGTCAATAATGAAAGTAAGAACAATGAATGTGAGCATCAGATCTGGACCATGGATCAATAAAAGAAAGTTGGTGGATCTGACAAATCACAGATCTTATAGTTGGCCAGATGTGTGTGCATTGCGTACCTGGTTAAGAGATTGCACCGTAATACACTATGGGTAAAGCTGTCAGAGGATGCTCTAGTCAACCCAGGATGTTGCCAACCTTGTTTAAATTACACCTTCATGGCAACAGTATTCCCTAATCGCAATGGGATCTATCAGCAGTATAAGGAACCCTACCACGTTGCAAAAATGGTTTAAGAATGTTTCAAAGAATCTGTTGGATATGCTGGACAAATTTGCCGGATCCACAGAGGGCACAGATTGCGACTTACAAGATAAAACAGATCTGCTGCTAACATCTTAACTTCCAGATACCCCAGCACCCATTCAGAGGTCTTGTGGAGTTCATGCTTTAAGGGCTCAAAGCTATTTTAGTGGCATGAAGGGGACCCACAGTACATTAGACAGGCTTTTTAAATGTTATGGGTGATCAGTGTGTAAGTACCAATTGCTTAAGACCAGCATATACTCTACATAAGACATTTTGGAAAAAAATGTTCACTTACACACACACGAAATTGTAATCAACCACATAGGAAAAATACTTACAGTTCTCTGGATGGCATCCACTGCTTGGCTCCTGCTGTCTGTAGAATTATAGTTTTTTTCAGCATTCCTATAGGCATCATTAAGTACTGCTTTTATCTAATGATGGGAGAAAATAAACCTTAATATCAGGAACATTTTATGTTTATAATGTATAAATGTATAAATAATTGAACACTAATATATCACCTCATGTCTGAAAACAAAGCCTGAAATGCCTGCCACAAGTTCAGCCAAGAAGACCAGAGTTAAGAACATAGCATACTGAAAAACAGAAGAAAACCAACAATAACGTACAGGCGTCTAACAGTGTGAAAGCTAAGGAATGGTTGTCTGTTGACTAATTTGTTTATTTAGTAAATGGTTGAATATCAGAAACAAATTTCTCTTAACAGAATTGAACAAGAGTGTTTTTTCAGTATATGTTATACCCCATTTCATGTTCATGCCATTTTTCACATTTGTTTGTGACTGACCAGTTTCAGCATCCATGGACTTCCTCTGCAGGTAGCAAAGCAACCAAACAAGCCAAAGATGACGATGACGGCTCCTGTGCCAATGAGAACATATGGCGCATTGGTGCTTGTGTCTGAGGCCAGGGAGAGATAAGATTCCAAACTAACTTTCCCCCATACACCCACGGCCAACAAGATGACCCCTGTGAACTGAAAAAGCAGAAATGGTTTTAAAAAAGCAAATAAACAATTAAAAAAACTGCTGTGTTCAGTGATTCGGTCTGAACCCTTCCTTGATGACACCCTTGTTTGCTGTGGTGTACAATTACACTAGTGCAGTAAAGAATCCAAAGGCCTGAGTCAATACAAAAATGGCAGGGCTTGTTTGCTGGCATAGTGGAAAAAAAGAAAGAAAAAAAAAATCTATAATTAAAATCTGAATCCATTAAGAGTATCCCACACTATAAAAGCATTTAAAATGTGTCTTTCAGTTAATAAAAAAAAAAAAATAAAAAAATTAATTATATATATATATATATATATATATATATATATATATATACACATAGA
>JBBIGC010000033.1:959045-969535 GCA_037576955.1 Lepidarchus adonis
GTCTTTCAGCATGACAATGATCCCAAACACACTACCCGGGTAACGAAGGAGTGGCTTCGTAAGAAGCATTACAAGGTCCTGGAGTGTCCTAGACAGTCTCTCGTTTTGTATATCATAGTTGAGGTAAAGCTATGATGATAAATTACAGGCCTCATCTTTTTAAGTGGGAGAATTTGCACAATTGGTTGCTGACTAAATACTTTTTTGCCCCACTGTACATATATGTTATACAGTCAAGCCCAGAATTATTTATACACCTGACAAATTGTGCCATGAAGTTTGAACTTTTATTTAACCTGCAACCTGACACAGGCGTCTCCCAGAAGATAAGACAATGTACAAAAGCATCATTGTGGGAAAAAGATTCTCAGCTTTTATTGAGATTTGAACAAAGTGTCATGTGCATAATTATTCATACCTTTTGCAAACTGTCACAGTCCTTGGGAAAATCCAAAGTTCTATACCATTCCAAACAGGCAGTGCTGTTAGCATCCTAATTTCCCTGATTCATTGGGAAAAACAGGTGAAAAACAGCAGCTCTCTGCAGTTGGTTTGTGGACAGGCACGACGATGGAGCTCTCTAAAGATCTGCGGCTGCTGTTGTGGGCTATAAGTCTGTTTCTAAATGTTTTCAATTTCCAGTGTCTACAGTGCGAAGTATTATTAAAAAATACAAGATATTCTGCACTGTGGAAAATCGGCTGTTATGGTGAGCTGAAACAAAAATTTAATTGTTTTGGTCACAATGATGCATCCTTCATTTGGAGTAAAAAAGGCGAAGCCTTCAACCCTAAGAACCATCTCCACTGTCAAACATGGTGATGGGAACCTAATGCTTTGGGGTGTTTTTCAGCCACTGGACCAGGGAACCTATTCACAGTAAACTGCACCATGAAAAAAGAGCTGTACATCAAGATTTTCAACAACAACATTAGGAAGTCTGCAGAGAAACTTGGTCTTGGTCTCCATATTACAGCATGATAACGACCCAAAACACACAGGACACGTGGTGATGAAACCGTTAGTGGACAACAATAACATTTTGCAGTGGCCCAGCCAGAGTCCTGACTTGAATCCCATTGAGAATTGGTGGATGGAGCTAAAGATCAGGGTGATGGCAAGGAAACCCTCCAGTCTGAAAGAGTTGGAGCTCATTGCTAAAGATAAATGGGCAAAAAAACAGTGAAAAAGCTGGTCAGAAATTATAGGAAGCGTTTGATTTCTTTAATAGCCAATAAAGGCTTTTCTATTGATTATTGAGGGAGGTATAAATAATTTTGGACATGACATTTTTTGTTTAAATGTCAGTAAAAGCTGAATATCTCATGATCTAGTTCTGTGAATTCTTTGTCATAATTATGTAGAGAAAATCTGATCTTGTGAAAGGCCTAATTTTTCACTGCATGCTGTGTACATTAGTGAGAACAATGTTAAATCAAGCTTTTCAGCTATTCAGGCTTTGGTATAAGGTGTGAAATAAAAACAATAACACATCAAACTCTAGATTTAAGCTGGAATGCCCCAAGTTTTTCAGTTTTGTATTTTAAACTTTTAATCTCTAATATTTGGTCTGTTTTTATACCATATAATCATTGAACCTTTTTACTTACAGCTTTTTCAAAAGTTACAAATACAAGAGAGCCAGGAGAGCAGTACAGATCAGAAAGATTTTGGGAAAGCCGCAGCAGGTGATGCCACAAAACCAGCTGACCCAACCCCTGAGGCTCGCTTTGCAACTAGACACCGTACCAGGAGCTGCCGGGACTCCAAACCTGCAGCAGTGTGTGGGAAGGACCCAGCATCTCATCATAGATTTGACACCAGTACAGAGCAGAGGTCAAAAGAGTCCAAGCCAAAGGTGGAGTACGGAAGAGTGCGCACACGCCATGTCAATCAGCTTTTTATCCGGGGGGAAAATGTCCTGCTTGTGAATATTCAGTAAAGAGAAATCTCACGAGCAATGAGATCTTGTATTCAACACCGTTTCTGATTCGAAGAGCACATTTAAAGGTGGGAGCAAATCACACCCAGGTGTCCTGTTGTATCATATTGATATATATGAAGTCCTACTTGTAAAGGTAGGGAAAGTAAAGCTGAATCAAACTCCTGTGTCTTTGCCGTCGTTTATTTAGTTCTCATTTCTGACTTATTTGAATCTGATCAGTACCTAAGACTTGCCACTAGATGGCGGTAGTGTGGCACTAATGCAGGTTTTTCGCGCTCTCGTCTCCCCCGATTTAATCCTTAAAAAAACCCGTTTATTCTTCTGACAGTGATGTACATGGAACAGGAGAACATACAAAAGTGAAAGGCACTGTACTTAAAACCGACAGTAGTACATCAATAAATACGCTTGCTTTTTTATTCCAAACTCCAAAATTGAAGGAGGAGAGGCACGCGCTTGCCCTGTTAGTGCCATGTCTCTGTTTTTAGTCTGTTAGAAATGACAATTCAGTCTCAGTGGATTTCATAAAACACAGCATGAATAATTGAGCATTTGAAGTTGGAAATTGCATATGGCACTCAGATGCTGTTATTGTTCTTTAATGCTTCTTTTATCCATAAACACTCTACTCACTGCAGTTGCTGCGTTTAAAAAAAAACCCAAAAACCTTTCTCCTGCATTTCTCCTACTTTTAGTCAAAGTTCTCTGGGGACAGACTGTAAATGCATAAATAAAACATTTTTAGTTTATTATGACATCAGTTAGGATTTATCATTTATTCCCACTAATTTGAGGAGTAAAACATTTGAAGCCTTTTTTTCTTTACGTTTTAAAATTCTATAGTGATATTTCGTAGTCTGCCTCAATCAAACCCAAATCTAACATGTATGCACTCACCTTCCTCTTCATTAGAAACATTTTATTGTACTGCTCCTGTGAGGTCTGCACCTTCCTTATTGCACCACTCTAGCCTGAAGGTGTACAAGTACAATAGGTACCATAGGTGTCCATACAGGTACTGTAGGTATATACTGCAGGTACTGTAGCTATACAGGTAATGTAGGTGTACAAGTATACAGGTAATGTAGGTATACAAGTATACAGGTAATGTAAGTGTATAAGTACTGTAGGTAAACAGGTACTGTAGGTGTACAGGTGATGTAGGTGTACAAGTATACAGGTACTGTAGGTATACAGGTGATGTAGGTTTACAAGTATACAGGTACTGTAGGTGTATATAGGTAATGTAGGTGTACAAGTGTATAGGTACTGTAGGTATACAGTTAATGTAGGTATATAGGTAATGTAGGTGTATTGGTATATAGGTAATGTAGGTGTATTGGTATACAGGTACTGTAGGTATATAGGTAATGTAGGTGTACAAGTATACAGGTACTGTAGGTATATAGGTAATATAGGTGTACAAGTATACCAGTACTGTAGGTATACAGGTAATGTAGGTATACAGATACTGTAGGTATATAGGTACTATAGCTGTACAGGTACTATAGGTACTGTAGGTATATAGGTTCTGTAGGTGTATAGGTGTACAGGTACTATAGGTGTACAGGTAATTATGTGTATAGGTATACAGGTACTGTAGGTATATAGGTATTATAAGTGTACAGGTACTGTACATCATCATTGGTCAGTTTCTGATCGTAAAGCTACTGTCAAACATCAAGTTTCTGTAAGACTGAATTTTACAGTGACCATATAATTACATATTACAGTGTTGTCTTTTCCCCACTGAATGTACGGATGTACAGTGAATAATTTAAACATGAAATGTTTTTACAGTCATAAGAAAATAGGTTCTTATGGGGGTGTTACTGGTATGCAGTGGCAGTACCTGCCAAAATTAAAGGAAGAACAACAGGTAAACTGGCAACAGGGCCCATAGCTGCACATGACCCACTTTTGAATCACACTGGGTACATGAGTGTTGTTTACTTAAGCAGGATACAGTGGTGTAAAAAAGTCTTTGCTCCCTTCCTGATTTTTATTTCTCCATATTTGTCAGACTTAAATGTTTCAGATCATCAAGTAAATTTAGATATTTTATTATATAGATATATCATATAAAGACAACCCAAGTAAACGCAAAATGTGTTTTTAAAGTGAAAAGAATTTTATTATTAAGGGAAAGAAAAAAAAATGGAAATCTTCATGGCCCTCCATGACAAAGTGATTGCCCCCTAAACCTAATAACTGAGCCTCCCTTACAAAAACTGCAATCAAGCATTTGTGATAACATGCAATGAGCCTTTTACAGGGAATAGAGGAATTTAGGCCCACTTGTCTTTGCAGAATTGTTGTAGTTCAGCCACATTGGAGAGATTTTAAGCATGCCCCACTTTTTAAGGTCATACCACAGCATCCCAATAGGATTCAGGTCAGGACTTTGACTAGGACACTCCAAAGTCTTCATCTTGATTTTCTTCAGCCAATCAGAGGTGGACTTGTTGGTGTGTTTTGGATCATTGTCCTGCTGCAGAACCCAAGTTGTTTCAGTTTGAGGTCATGAACAGATGGCCAGACATCCTCCTTCAGAAGGTTTTGGTAGACAGCAGAATTCATGGTTCCACATATTACAGCAAGTCTTCCAGGTCCTGAAGCAGCAAAACAGCCCCAGACCATCACACTACCACCACCATGTTTTACTGTTGGTATGATGGTATGATTTTTTTTATTTTTATAAATGTGGTGTTATTTCTACGCCAGATGTAATGGGGGACACACCTTCTAAAATGTGCAACTTTTGTCTCATCAAAATTGAGAAGAGCCTTAATGTTATTTTTGCTCAGCAGTGGTTTTTGTCTTGGCACTCTGCCATGCAGGCCATTTTTTCTTCTTTCTTATGGTGGAGTCATGAACACAGGCCTTAACTGAGGCAAGTGAGGTCTGAAGATCTTTGATGTTTTTGTGAGATCTTTTGTGACCTCTTGGATGAGTTGTCATTGTGCTCTTGGGATAATTGTGGTCGGGCGGCTTGTCCTGGGCAGGTTCACCTCTGTTCCTACTTCACTTCGTCAGACAGGTCTTATTTAACTGATTTCTTGATTGAGAACAGGTGTGGCAGTAATCGGGCCTGTGTGTAGCTAGAAATATTGAACTCTGGTGTGATGAGCAGGGTCTGGTGTCACACAGGTCCATGTAGGTTTTGATTTTTTTCTCCTTTAAAAATAAAATCCTTCACTTAAAAACTGTATTTTGTGTTTACGTATGTTATATTTGACTAAAATTTTAATTTGTTTGATGATCGGAAACATGTAACAAACATGGAGAAAAATAAGAAATCACAAAGGGGCAAACACTTTTTCACACCACTGTCTGTGATTTAGAAAGAACACTAAGCGACAGAGGCAGTGTAATGCTGTGGGTAATGTTCTGGTGTGAAACCTTGGGTGCTGGTATTTGTGAATGTTTATTTGATATTTAACATGACAAAATGTTCAAGGTGTTGACCTGGCCGCTGATTTCCCGCAAATTAGATTGATTTTAGAAACCGGCTTGCTTATCTAAAAACAAGAACAAATGAGTTTTTAATTATTATTTAAATGACTGGCGGGTGGAACTACTGCAGTACAGTGATGTCAAGCATCTGTCTACATGTAAATACTTTAGTATAAAATTAGCAACAATGAAATGTTAAAATTATTAGGCTTACCTTTCCTCAAATCCATAAATGTCATTGCTGATGAACTTGATTTGTGCTGCTTTGCTGTGGGACATGCTTTTGTCTCGGTATACTGCAGATGTTGCTCTGCGAAAGCAATGACCTGGAGCTAAAAGTCTGCAGCGTAGTTCAGTGTATTATGATCTTGGTAAGTTCTAAATATGATAAATTGTTCATGTTTAACTACGGTATAATGTCACTACCGCTGTAGAACTGCAGGGGCCAAATGAGATGCTTTTACTTCAGATCAGTAAAGTCAGTAATGCAGCGGTTAAAAACATGGGGCGGCTTTATATTTATAACATAAATGAGCATTTTCTGTGGTGGCCTGTAATGTGGGGCAGACGATCATTGGGGAAATACAGTATCTGTGGGCTGTACTGGAGAAACTGGTTAGCTCCACAGGGGACCCACCTTGCAGATTACAGGAGGTTAAGGATCTGCTAACACCTTCGTGCCAGATACCACAGCAGCTCTTCAGTGGCCATGCTTGACTCGTCAGAGATATTCTGGTGGCAGCAGGTGGCTTAATATTATGGCGGACCTCAGCATCATATCTTAGGAAATTACCACAATATGTAAAGACCTGTTAAGTAGAGAAGAACCTGATTTGAGCATTTCATTTGGTTACCAACCTTGACAGCAACAGCAACTTTTCCTTAGCTCAGCATAGTAAAAGCCCTGATTCCTTACAGCTAATTTTTATTCATGAACAGTGCTGTCTTTTGCATATTCATGAGCTGCCCAGCTGGCCCTGGCTATGGGACTGCACATGTGGCCAGATGGAGACTCTTCTGAACTGGCACCAACTCTTCTTCTACTGCAACTTGACGCAAAGAAGTTAAGCACAGAATCTTCCACATTAACTACAGATACGGCTAAATGAGCACAGAGCTCTGGTTCAGTGGACTCGATCATGTTTAAGTATGTTCTAATTTATTATGTAAAAAATGATGCAGAACCCAATCTAGCACAAACCCGTTTCATCATGCTGCATGTTAGCCCAAATTCACCTACACACTTTAAAGCAATTAAACATGCTCACATCTTAAAAATTACAATGAAAAAGATGCAGACTGCTTTTCTCATCATATCAGAAGACTAACAGTCATTACTAGCAGTCCACTTTCCTGCCTGTTGTGGCTTGAACAGCGGAGATTTTCAGAGAACAGGCCCTAAAGTCCAAATGAAAATCAGCTCTTTAATGTCTTCCATAAAAGATCACTGGTACAATCAAGTCTGTGTATGAACCTGAAGACATACACTTAGAAAGGAGGGATGTTTTTTTGTTGGTTTCTGATTTGCATAAAAGTATAGTGTTTCTCAGTAACGATACATAACCTTCCAAATATCAACACCACTACTATACATGTACAGCCCGATTAGGGGAAAAAAAACCTTAACAAAAGAGAAAAAGCAGAAAATGTAGGATTTGGTCATTTGTGTGTTTACATGTGTTCCTAATGCTTTAGTTATTAAAGTCACAAGACAGATGCTCCTGACAATAGTGATGGTCCAAACGATATGAGATTTCACTTTTGGAGCAGAATGGCATGGGAAACTTGCTTCTGCTCAGAATGCAAACTTATCATGTCAGTCACCATGACCTGGAAAAAAAAACCTAAAATAAAAACTCCTTTTAAAAACCTTAGAAAATTACCCATTCACTGAAAACTGGGGACATACATACAGATAAAAACTGTGTACACACGTATACCACTGGACTTTCTACAGTACCTTCAATAAATACTGTATTCACATATTGTCTTAGGCAAGAAATTTTTAGACTAATAGGCAACAAGTTGATAGGCACCGTGTGTATAAGGACACTGGACACAGCAGATTCTGCACCTGGCTGACATACAGTTACATAAAGATGTAACACAGATTTCTATAAAAATATATCTAACAAAAAGGCCATGCCAGTTGCTCTTGTCTGATTTTCCACAGTCCTTCCACTTGTTCAACATGATAATCATTTTACAGCACATTGGTGTGGATTTTCTGACAAGTACAGAGGCAAAGCTACTCAAGAGCCTGGTCACTGGTCAGCACTGATTCCCATCAGTCAAAAGGCCTCATTGATATAACTCATTATTAATCTTATATTTAAATAACTTATTGTCTGTTTGCAACAATATTTACAAGGTACAAGTAAATCTAAAGAAGATGGACAAAGACAAGATAACTTCTAATGAGATCACTCAAACCTTATGAATCTAATAGCCTGTGCTCATACTAAAATTAAAGAGAGAAATTGGGAAGTGTGAACAATTGACTAAGGCTACTCATTGTCATCACATTCTTTTATGCCATTTTGAGATTTAAAGCAATGCCATAAACAAAGTGGAAGAAACCTGCATAATCCCCAATTACTTCTCGTACAAAAACTCATTGTGGCTCCTTGGCCAGACCGATATATCTAGTGCACCTTTCTACATGTCATACATCTACATGTCTTATTGACGGAAAAATATGGAAGTGTGGGTGGCCATCATCAAGATCTTTCAAGTACTCTTTGTTTGTAGCTCATTAGAAATCCTTCATGGTTAAACCTTCAGGAAAGATTGTCCTAGCACACTCCCTCTGGCTCTCCTGTTCATTTCCCAAAGTTGGCAAAATCAGCGAAGGTGTCTTGCTTCGGTGGTACCATAGCAGAACTCATACTCATGGCTGGCATTGACATCCCAAGGCCCACTGTGCTTGGCATTCCCATGCCAGCTGCAGGCATGCCCATGTTCATGTTCATCCCCATCATGCTCTGATTGAGTGGCATCCCTCCCATATTAGCCATGCCCATAGCTCCTCCTGCAACGCCAGGCTGCATTCCCATGTTTCCCATCAGAGGGTTAGTTGTGGGTCGGACGGGAGATGCGCTGGGCTGCATGCCAAAGTTCATGCCAGCGAAGCCCTGCGTCATCACATTGACAGGGACTTGAACACCTAGAGGACAACAAATGAAAAGATTATAAAACAAACTCACAAAGTGTACAGCACTTAATATCAGGTTTCAAGAATTTAAATTTAAGACTTAAGACCTTTTTAAGAACAAAATTTTAGACCTATTTCACATCCACACTGGTAAAAAAGTAGAAAGGATAAAAAAGAAAGTCCTAGTTCACTGTTACTACAGCGTGCGACACCTGGACCTCTGAAAGAAAGAACAACACTTAACCAATATACCCCAGCCATTAGAAAACGCTGAAGAAAAAACTAGCATAAAAACATGTACCGTATATTCCCCCAACAATAGGCCGCCCCATTCCATAAGATGCAGAAAATGCTGATTTATGTTTTACAAATCTAAGATAAGCCGCACCATTACTGGATTTTCAAATCTGAAGTAAAAGCATCTAAATTGACACACCCCTGGAGACCTTTGCAACTCTATACTGTTAATGACATTATACAGTAGTTCTACATTTATACCATAGCATAAACAATTAAATTGATACAATTTGGAACTTACCAATATAATGCTGCAATGCAAGAACTACACTGCAGATTTTAAGCTCCACGCAACATCAGTAATATTCTAGATGAATAGCGTTAGCGACAACAAAGCAGCACAGGTCGCAATTGATGTTAGCCTAATAATTTTTGCATTTCAGTGTTGCTAATTTTATACTAAAGAATTTACAAGTAGACAGATGATTGACATCACTGTACTGCAGCACCATTTAAGTGAGGGGTGTGCAGAATAGTAGTAGCGTGACAGAGCAGTGCAGAGCCATTTTTCAGCATGAAATAAATATTTTTTTTCTTTTCTTCTTCTCTCTTGTTTATCTTCAAATTCATTAATCGTATTGGCCAAAATATGAAAACCAGATAGTGAGATTATACTAAGCTAATCATATGCTGCATTTAGACAAGATCAACTCTACAACCTTTTTCATTTTACAATTCAGTGTGTCTGTGTATTTTGGTGCATCAAGGACTACCATGACAGCTAGGCTAACTGCTAACCAATGGTAGTTTGGGCAAACAACTTGTTTGTTTCTGGTTCCCAAGAGGTTAGTGCTAGTGGGAAGTGGCGGTTTTATGGGGAGCAATGCATTATGGACTGTGTAGTGTGAGGAGCAGAGAACGGGTGGGTAGTGCAGGCAGAAAAGGGGTGGAAAGGGTTGTTTTTAGTGGAGTTGTAGGCTGTTAGTGAGAGAGTACGGGTTAGCAGTGCACGTTGGGGCAGTTTGGAAATGGGAACGGGGAACAGAAATTGTGCTGTGCTGAGAAAAAACAGAAATAAATAAAGTCACGCGTCCCAAAACGGAAATTTGTCTGTGAGTGACTGGTTCAGAAGAAGTGCATTCATTTCGAAGTTGGGGTTACCCTGAGTGAGGCTGCCACTCAGCCCTGAAGTCAAGGTTGCGGTTTCCATCAGCACGGGAAAGGTAACATATAGCAATGGTACTTTACATATTCCGCGTTTTATACTGACCCATCACTGATCTATCTTTGCTTTGCATTTCAAACTGTTCATTGCTGCAGTAAACAGTACATTTAAATTGAACTAATCATTAGTGGATGTTGAGTGTTTGTGCACTGAATTCTGGTATACGTTTGGCAAATGTGTTTATGTTTTTAGCAATTTCAGCAAGCCGCACCCAATACCAGGTTTACAAAATCAATGTATAAGCCATGGCCTATCGTTGGGGAAATACAGTACATGTTGACATTTAAGACATAAACATTACTTTTTAAAGACCTAGTGCATAAAATCCTAATGTTTTAAAAACATTTTATAAAACATTTTATTAAAATTTTTCATTTTACACTCTGCAGAAACCCTACTTCCACACAATATACCTCCAACACATACAACAACTTCTATTGCCTTTGTACCAAAGATGGACAAAGAATAATGCA
>JBBIGC010000033.1:1036036-1048357 GCA_037576955.1 Lepidarchus adonis
TCATGTATAATAAACATGTTTTAAATGCGTTTTTATATTGTTATTTTCAAATCTATATTAATGCAAATGTGATTAAAAAAAATAGCAACAGGATACATTTTATTTTTACATGCTGCTGGTTGATGAGTTTTTGGAAAAGGTCAGTGGGCACCTCATGTGGTCCTTGCGGGCACTCTCTCATGTTGGAGACCCCTGGTTTAGTGCAACAAACGGGACGTGGCCCACTCTGGTTTATTATACCAGCTTTGACAAAAGCTCCCGGACTTGGGCGCCATCTATAGGAGAGTTCACCCTGGTGTGTCGATCTTATGATGGCCGCCTGTCCCACCCAGGTCATCAGCTGGATTAATCATCATGGCCAGGGTGGGCGCAGACTGCTCCATCAGCACACACCAGGACACACAGTCCCACAGCCATACTGGTAAACCCTCTTGAACTGTTCAATCTGTAACACATAAACACGCTGAAACCCCCAGTAACCCTCACCCCATGTTGCTCCTCCCAGCTTCGCTATATTTCTTAAAACACTTCAATTAATAACTTAATAATTAAAAGCTACAGTGCCCTGCATAATGTTTGGGACAAAGACATTTTCATTTTTCTTTAATTTTAAAGTGTATATTTCAGACTTTTATTTAACATAATTATAATGCATTTTAGTTTCACCATATAGAAATGACAATATATATATACCAGTATATACCAGTCCCTTCATTTCAGGGCACCATAATGTTTGGGACAAAATAAACATTATGACTATATTAGTTATGTTTATTATTTTGTTGCATATCCCCAGTATGCAATGGCTGCTTGAAGTCTGCTATTCATAGACATCACCAGATGCTGAGTATCTTCTCTGGTGATGCTCTACTTTCTGTTGTGAGGGCTTGTCCGTTCAAGTTTCTTCTTCAGCATGTGGAAGGCAATCTGAAATGGATTTTCATTTTTCATTTTTTTTCTTGTTTTCTTGCCTTAGCAGCATGTTTGGGATCATTATCTTATTGCCGAATGAAACACTGTCCAAAGAGGCATGTACGGGAACTGAAACATATATGTAAAATGTTTCTATAGACTTCAGAGTTCATTGTGCAGCTGCCATTAGCGGTTACATCAACAGTGAAGATAAGTGTGCCACCGTGTTTAACAGATGAGCTCATATTGGTTCTTGAGCTGTTCCTTTTCATCTCCAAACCTTGCTCTCACTTCTCTCTGATACTGATTAATCTTGGACTTGTTTGTTCATAAACACGTTTTTTCCAGAATTCTGCAGACTCTTTAAAAATGTTTTTGAAGAATCTGGCCATCCTATTTTTGTGGTTTGTATCTTGCAGTGTAGCCTCTGTATTTCTGTTCATTACGTCTTAGTAGTCTCTGACAATGACACACCTGCCTCCAGACTGTTTCTGATCTGCTGGACAGGAGTTTGACAATTTGTATTATCCACAGTGAGGATGCTTCTGTTATCAGTAGTAGAGGTTTTTTTTGGTGTAGTAGTCCGCTTGTGATTACAGAAATCACCAATGCAATTCATTCTTTTTAATTATATTCCTGAGAATTGATTTTGGTAATCCTAAGGTTTGACTGATGTCCCAAATTGTTTTATTCTTGTTTTTCAGCCTCATAATTGAGTAATCACAAACACCTATAAAGCCAATTGTGATCACCCCAGTGATGTTTTTTTTCGATAACATGAAATGAAAATGTATTAAAATAATTTTAGATTAAAGTCTGGCATGTGCACATTAATCATGTCTGAATTGTACGGTTTGTTTTTTACACTGATGATCAAAGAGGTAAAATATATATGGTCCCAGACATTATGGAGGGCATTGTAAGAATTAATTCAGATCAACATGGACTCACATAGTGCCTGGTGTTATGTCACAAGTAAGCTAACAAAGTCATGATTCATGACACAGTTGTGGACTGTTTCTGTCACCACAGAATTTGTCCCACATTTATTAATATATTGCTCCTGATTTTCACGGTGCTCTCATATCTGCTGCAGTGAATTATATTGCATAAGTGAACCATAGACACATCACAACTACCTACAAATCAAGTTTGCTGAGGTGAATATGTCAAGTGAATGTGTATGGGAATCGGTTAGCTAAACACCCAGTTGAAAATTAACAATAGTCCCAATATGACAACTTGGCGTCCCTAAAATCAATAAAAAAAAGAAAAACGACTAGCCTTAGCATAAATTTGGGATTACTACAAGCTCAAAGAGCATCATTTAATACATTTTAATGGAATTAAACAACACGTCAGCATGCTTTCATAGGTTGGATTCATTCATATGGCTTTGATGAAATCATTAACAATGATATAAATCTTTCTTTGTTACAAATCTCAAACATGGGCTAGAGATATGGCAATGAGTGTTCTGGTGAAGAACCTCCATCTGTACCATTATCATCTTTATCTGCTATAGCAGTAGCCATCATTACAAATACAAGATCCATTATCAAAAATGCAGCATTTTCTTTGAACTTAACTGAAAGTGTAGGAGTAATTTACTGTGATTGTTTTTTCTCCTGTGAACACAATATGGGCCAAACAATCTTAGAAAGGAACAGTCATAAAAAGTAATGAAAAACTCTTTACTTGTCTTACAAATGTAATGGAGTAAAATAAAACAATACATTTTTTTTTTACTTATAATAATGAAGTAAATGTATTTGTATCCATTCCTGCCAACAGTTAGTTAAAAATCCCAAAATCAATGTAAGCTAGTGAACACACTGGCAGATACATACTATAGGCATGGACTCATGACCTAACCACTTAGCTTTTATGAATTTATTATGGCAGATTTCTTTCCATTTATCAAGCCCATGATGCTTTAATCATAACCACACATTCAGATAAATAATTACTGGAGGGAAAATAATAAATAAACAGCTAAAAAAAAGCCTGCACTGATACCTGCTAATGGGTCTGCATTCATTAAGCAGTCATCTCTCCTGTAGCACAGTCAATTTACTCATTCATTGCCAACTGGCAGCTGCCACAGCTCAGTGAAATAAATATACTGTTTTTACCTTTTTTATTTCCAAAGCAATCAAAAAATTTATAATATATGCAGGTTGTGAAAAAAACCCTAAATATATATCCAGGTTTGTCTAACAGAGTTCACATGGCTGAGCCCTCACCATTGGCATGGGTGAGAACTAAGCGGCTAAATGCAGTCTCCATCATCCATTAGGTCCCTCAGACCCTCTCATTAGGCCGACACACAGCAAATTACTCACGGCAATTAGAATAAATATCAAACACAACAAGCAGCGCTCCAGCCCGCCTACTGTGGGTCTTCTGATCAGCCACCCAGCAGCCAGAGTAATACCCCGCATGCTATTAAACAGGCTTCGTCACCTCAGCCTTTTTGCTCTGCCTGAGTCAGACTTTCTTTCCTTTCCAGCTTATCAGAGATGCAGTAAGGGCCAGAGTTACTGAGAATGACGATGGTGTGCTGACCGAAGCACTGGACATAGCTGACAATGTGAAATGGTCATGAGAAAATAAAGTGCACAACCAGACCTTGAGCTGGTGAACAGATGCACCTGAGATTTTATTACATGACTAGTCTTGACCAAAGGCTTCCACCCTAGTTCTGCTAAACGTGTGATGTTGTAGTGCTCCAAGTACAGTGGTTAATACTATAGCATTAATCAAATAATACAAAACACATTCCTGTAATGTTATTGTAACTTAAATTATAGATGTGTTACTGTAGCTTTAAATAAGCAAATTAGCTCATAAACAAAAAACAAACAAATGAATAAATGTTAATGCAGACTGTCACATGAGTCTTCCATAGGGTTTAGGACACCATTTGGGACAATGGAGAAGTTTCAGAAAGCTTCAGAAATCCTGACCCTCTTTTTTTGGTGGAACTAGGTGACTAAATAATGTCCTGGATTGTGACCTGATGGCATCATATACACAGATCAGCCATGACAGCAAAAACACTGACAGGTGAGGTGCACAACATAGATGATCTATTCAATGGCACCTATTGAGGGTGGGATATAGTTCTTGAACCTAATATGCTAAAAGCTGAGAAAATTGGTCAGTATAAGGATCTGAGCGATGGTAACCAGTAACATACTAGATGACCAAGTCAGAGCAACTCCCAAACAAAAAGTTCCAAATGTGCAGTCGACAGTACCTAATAAAAGTGAGCCATGGAAGATTGACTAGTGAATCAGCATGGACAGCTAAGGCTTATTGTTTCACATGATGGCTAGTTTAAAAGGTTGAATCCCACAGAAGAGCTTCTGCAGTACAAAAAGTGAATGATGACTATGATAACACACAGTGTACCAGGCAGAATTATTTTAGTGGTATGATGGGACTTATGCAATATTAGGCAGGTGGTTTTAACGATTTGGCTGATCTGTGAGCTAAAAGTTAAGTTTGCCCTACTTGTGTCAAAGCAAATGCACCTCTGAGACCATGAAAGCAATGATGATGGTCAGACTGGCTTATAAAGGTTGCTTAACCATTGAACGTGTGCCCTCATGAGAGTACCGTGGCAGCAGAAAGCTTTAAAGCTGACCCTATCAGACTGCCTTGATGTAGTGGCAAAACAATAGAAGAGAAGGGCACATGCAATACAGATATTATCGGCCAAAGATGGTCAAATGTGCCGGATAAGAAGTCAGTTCGATTTATGTCTTTGCCCTTTTCCCTGTATCCATCTCTAATGCTATAAATCTTTCTGAGTTTCGTGAGAAGAGAAAAGTGTCTACAATGCAAAAATCAGGCCTACTTCTACAGATGTAGAATGAACCCTCATACAAAAACATGTAAGGATACATTAAGTGAAAATATGACTCTTTGGCAGGCTAATTTGGAGAGGTATAAACCTTTCTGACCTTGTAGTTTCAGGTTTATTACTGGGTACCTCAAACAACATGGAGCAACTGGTTTTTGTGAGATGTTAACCCATGAGCCTCTGCTTTTGTGCACAAAGAAAAATCCTTTCGTGCTGTATTCACATTTATCTTAATCATCATCTGGCCATCAAGGTTCAAATGTTATGCCTTCTTCAGGGTAAAATGACATGACAGTGGAACCTTAAAGGATAAATTAATGGGCTGATGAGTGATGAGTGACCTAGGTGTTTTGTAGTGGTGTTTTATTGGCAGTATGGCATTACATTTGAATTAATTTTCCTCTGTTGAATGCCTACTTGCTGTTGTAATTTTGTGTTTTTACTTGGGTGGGCAGTAATTAGGCAGTCTATAGTGTTTTTATAACCTGTGGAGTTTGGCCTTAGACTTGATCAGCTGGCTTTAGACTTCAACCTTGACATCCTTAAAAATCCTATTGATACAGCTTCATACGCAGAGCAACATCATCACTGCTACTGGGTTCATCTTCAGACCGTACAACGTGAATCATTTCCAGTACTTCATAATGTTAAATTTACCACATGCAAATGTAATATGTTTTCTTTGTGCTCATTGGGATTTTGACAGAAATGTCATTATCTACAGTACATAATATCATGAAAAGATTCACGTAATCCGGGTAAATCTCAGCCCCTGTAGGACAAGGCCAGAAATGTTTGAGCACTCAGAAGGTTCTGCATGAGAAACTGTAATGCTACTGTTATAAATATAGTCACATAGCTCAGGAGGATTAAAGAAAATAGCTGTTACTTAACACTGGCTGCTGCTGCATCAAGAAATGCAATCAGAGGTTATTACACAAAGAGAAATCCAGTTCTATACAGAAACACTGCTGTTTCTCTAGACCTGAACTCACCACAAAGGGATCGAAAGGTAGTGGTTTGGTCAAATGAGTCCACCTTTTAGCTTGGTTTAGGGAAAAATGGACTTCAAACTCTGTGTCCGAGATAAAACTGACCGTTCCGACTTTGGACAATGCCAGACCTCATCCTGCACATGCTACAATGACTTTAAAAACACAGTGTTTCTGCTTGACTGGCTTGCCAGCAGTTCAAATTAGTTTCCTATTGAAAGTAAATGGAGCCTCATGAGGAGGAACTCAGACAATGGTCAGCATGGACTGTTAAGCAGCTGAAATACTGTGTAAAGTAAGAACATACAGAATTTCTACCTGTGCTAATTGCTAAATAATGCAATTAAAAGGAAAGGTGATGGAACACAATAGTTAACACGCATCTATCTCTACTTTTTGTGTGTTGCAGGCATTCTAAATTTGTGATTATTTTTTTAAATTAAGTTGATAAATGAATGAACCTATATCAGTATAAGTTAAATAAAAGTTAATAAATAAATAAATAATAATAAAATAAAAAATAAAAAAATAAATTAATTAATTAAAAAACTCCATAAACTGGAGGAAAAAACCTTGGGAGGAACCATGGCTCAGAAGGGGAACCCATCTTACTTTGGTTGACACAGGAGGACAATAAAAAACAAATCACACATTATTTTTATTGAGTTTTAAGAAAAATTCCAACACTTCCAGAAATTGTGTTTGTAATTTGAGGAAGTATGATTATTCAGGCACAACACAATTTATCTCTAGAAACTAGAAATATTTGTTTTAAGTCATTTTAAAATCTAGTGATTTTTTTTCCATTTGGTAGATAAAGTTTTTAATGAAATAAGACACTTTTAGTGCAGGGAACGTTTTTTAAAACATGTAGGAATTACTCATTAAAAGGAACAATGTATCAAATAACAGGATATGGACTGTAGCTTTTTGTTTGTTTGGTTTTTTGTTTGTTTGTTTGTTTGTTTGTATATAAAGGCCTTTACAATGATTGGAATATCTGACTATCCCTGATAGATCCAAGGTATTTTGGAGAATAATCTTACATATAAATGCCTATGTGTTGATGCCTATATTGTCCACTTCCAGAATGACCCAAGTAGAACAATCTAGAAAGAGTATCTACATATTTTGACTAGATTTAAGTTTTTTTGTAATGTGTAAACATCTTTTTTTTTTTTTTACAAATTTGAACATTAGTTATGTCTTGGCTGACTGATTACATTTGAGATAAGAATAAAATTTTAAAAAATAATAAAAAATTTTGGCCTAGGAATCTGATTTCTAATCCTCATAAAATGTTCACATAATAATAATGAGAAACAGATTTTTTCCTATTGCAACAACAATTCGCTGTGCATAAATCTGAACATTGCCACTGCGCAGGACCTGGTAGTGAATAGGACCATGTAGTATAACATCACTCTGACCCCTGATGTCCTGGCAGACAGCAGCTCCTTGCCATTCTGTCTCTTTATGAAGACATGCCTGAAGAGTGTCTGGGGTGCAAGAAGACAAGCAATGCCTATATTTCAGGTTAGTGTGTGTGTGTGCGTGTGTAGAGAGTTGAGGGCCCTGGGGCTGAAATGCAGTCCCTACCCCCTCTCTCCTATTTCCCCATCCCTGTGGCTCGGCCCCTAGTGTTTTTGTGCGTTGTGCGTTGACAGGCGTGTGTCCCATGGGAAGACCCCCCCCCCAAAAAAAACCACCACCTGTACCCCCCAGCTCTGAGCCTGGGCGACGCTTTCTTTCTTCTCTCTCCTGGCGCCTTCCCCCACCGCCTCCAACGTCTGCCTCTGATCTCCTGTCTCGCTCTCGCTCTCTTCTCTCTGTGGGCTAGGAGGACCCCTCTCTCACTCTCTCTCTCTTTTTCTCTCTCTCGTTCTCTTTCTGCACACCACCCTCTCTCTTTCGCCTTGTTATTCATTCTCATTTTTTTTCTCTCTTAAGTCGGCCATCTTTGTCTCGCTCTTCTCTCGTTGCCCCTTTTCTCCATTCTACCCAAACTCCCCGGTGGGACCCCTGTTTTCCCCCTCAAAGATGCCTTTCAGCTCTCCTCTCCTCTACCGCTAGAAAGATGCTTCCTTTTATTAATTTATTTTGCTGCTACCAGTGGGGCTAGCTCCTGCATGTAGCTCTCTTGATCTCCAGGCATTATCTGAAAGGATGCTGCCCGGGGAGAGCTATTCATGCGCTACAGAACACCTTCACAGCAGCAGCTGGCAGAGACTGCAGGCCGCTGATGCTTCAGCGCAGTTAGAGTGAGCTCAATATTGGGCAGGGCCAGTTTTCATTGAAAGTTGAAACAGACTTTAAGAACTTAATGCTATGGGATTTCAAAGTGGTACAAGTGCCAGAATCAAAGTGATGCAACAAATGGTGAATGGTCAAGATACAGGCTATGGAAGAGACAAGCATCTATGGATTCAGTTGAGGGACAAACTGATTCACATTATTCCACTCTCTCTCTAAATCTTTAAAGCCTAGGTTAGCAAGTACAAATAGAATTGCAGTCACAATATATTTACATGAGTCAATTACACATCATTGTTTTTTACATTATTTTCAGGAGACCTTAGGCTACTCAGATATGTCAACAGAAGTTTTGAAATCATTATGAATTTGGCCATTTCTTGACATTTACTTAGTTGCCTGGTCATATATATATTTTTTAGGAAATATTCAATCTAGAAATCCCTGCAAAAGACTGTTGTAGTTGCAATATTTCACACATCAGGAGCAATAGAATAGACAGAGCAAATGGTATCTGGTGAGCTCCGGCTTGATTAGAACAAAGACCTTCAGCCAGTCAGTCAGAAGTGGACTGATCAGTACTGGAACACTCCTGCTGTTCCCTAAGCAGTTTTCACATGCATAAGCATGGCAGCTGACACCTTCCTTAAAACATATGCAGGCTCCTTTTCTCTCTGCATCTCTTGGTTTAATCCATACATTCACACTTTCAAAAGCTAAACTTGCAACCAAATCAATCAAAGCACTTTAAATACATTGGAGAAACACCACCTGCTCTTATAGCGGTGACAAGATGATGGAGTGTGCATCGCTCTCTACGCTCATGCAGAGACTGTGCAGTATGCTCACCTTCAAATCACAAGTATGTATATAGATTTCAGATCATTTTCCGTCTTAGTAACATTGACAAAAGTATAGAGAGTAAGTTGTGCTGATTAGGATGTGTACCATGTTTGTACCATGTACCCAAATGATTAGTTAAATTTAAATGTACTGTTTACTGCAGCAATGAACAGTTCGAAATGCAATGCAAAGCAAAAATAGATCAGTGATGGCTCAGTATAAAACGTGAAACATGTAAAGTGCCATTGCTTATATTACCTCCTAGCTCAGCTTCATGGCTGAGTGGCAGCGTCACTCAGAGTAACTCTACAACTTCGAATGCAAACACTTCTGAAACAGCTAGTGCAGAAACTCACTGAGAAGCAGAGTTATGTTTTGGGACCCATGATTTTATTTTATTTTATTTATTTTATTTATTTATCAGTTTTTTCTCAGCACAGAGCACAATTTCTGTCCCCATTTGCAAGCTGCTCCAAAGTGTGCTGCTGATCTGTGCTCAATCAATAACTCTTCACAAAAAACAATGCTCTTTCAGGCTGTTTTCCACACTACCCACTCATTCTCCGCTCTACACACTACACAGTCCATAATGAATTGCTCCTCCCACAACACACCACTGGAAGCCGAAAACAAACTTGTTGTTGGAACTAGCATTGGTTAGCAGTTAGCCTAGCTGTCATGTTAGTAGATGCAGCATATGATAAGCTTACTAAGTACAACCTCACAATCTGGTTGTCATATTCTGGGGGGAAGAAAAATAATCCCTTTCTTTGATGTTAGAAAATGGCTCTGCACTGCTCCATCATCTACATGTAAATTCTTGAGTATATAATTAGCAACTCTGAAATGCAAAAATTATTAAACTTTCTTCAATTCGAATCCATAAATATCAATTGCAACCTGTGCTACCTTTCTGTCACTAATGTTGGACACGTGTTCTTATCAGATATTACAGACGATGCCTGGAGTTTAAATCCTGCAGCGTAGTTCTTGCATTGCGGCACAATATGGATAAGTTCAATATTTTATTAATTTAACTGTTTATAGTCAACAGCTGTATAATGTCACTACCGGTATAGAGTAGCAATTGTGAGGGGTGTACTCACTTTTGTAAGACACTGCAAAATGTACTTTGGCTTTGAACACCACACACCACATAATGTTACCCACAGTCAATGACACTGGACATCTGAATGTGCTTCACTGGATACCTAACACTTACTGCTCAGCTCTGCCCTGCTCAGCTTACAGAAACACATGTTAGAAAGCTGAAGTCAATTATTGATACACCACACATGGCTGTGATACTGGCATCATAATTGGTGTATTATCTTTTTTTTTTAAAATAAAAGATAGTGTTCATTAACTCATCACTTTGCTAGCTTCATTCAGACCTCAACTATATAAAGTAGTGGCAAAAGTCTGCACTTTCGGTTTAAATATAGAAAATACAGTTATAGTTCCACAGTCTGAGGCGATCTCTAATCATTATCTTATTTAATTTAAACAGCATTTAATAACAAATGTACATCACCAAAATATCACATTAAGTGTACATACATGTCATCTACTGCTCAGAATATATCAATAATCTTCCAAAGCTTCTGACCTTGATTGGATCACTGTCAGACCCCTCAGAACTCAATAAAATATCTGAATATTTAGAATCAATACTCTCCTGTACATCAGATAACGTAGTTCAGAGAGAAAAAACTAGCCCAGACAGTGTTAAACTAATTTGGTAGTATTTAGACTAGCATGGAAGGAGAGTCTCCTGAACTACAAAACAAACTCTTAATGCTGCTAGGACAACTTATCTCGCCACACTCATAGAAGTCAACAAAAATAACAATAGGTTTTTTATTAAATTCCATTTAGGCCTCATCATAGTACAGAGACTGCACTGGTAAAGGAAGTAAATTACCTTGTACTTGAATCTGATCAGGACTGCATATCCTTACTTGTGCTGCTTGTGTCACTTTATTGCAACTTTTGACACGATTTATCACATCATCCTACTAGACAGGCTAGAAAATGGGGCTGAAATTAAGGAAACAGCCATCTCTTGGTTTAGCTTATCTGAGTAATCTCTATCAGTTCATAGACATACATGATGATTCCTCTGCTCGTAGCAAAGTAAAGTTTGGTGTTCCACAGGGTTCCATTTTAGAAATATTGCTAATCAAGTCATCACATGACTCAGAAAAACTAGCTCATGCTTTTGTTACCTCTAGGTTATCCATCCATCTGTCCATTATCCAAATCGCGTAATCCAATTTGGGTCGCGGGGAAGCTGGAACCAAACCCAGCAGACTATCTCTAGGTTAGATTATTGTAATGCTTTACTTTCTGGATGTACCAGTAGGTGCATAAACAAGCTTCAGTTAGTCCAGAATGCAGCAGCAATAGTTCTTACTAGAATTTAATTCTAGACAAGGGGCAGATCCCTTGTCTAGAAGTTTTTTTTGGTAAACTGGCATGCTTTAATGCTGTCACCCCCCAATCTGACATGTTCACTTGAATTTATTAAGGGTTGAGTGGTTGGCTGCCTTATGTCCCAGGTTGTCCTCATGTCTGTGCTACCTCCTGGCTCTGCCTTTTAGCTCCAGCATGCTCTCAGACCACAACGTCTATCATTCTTAATCACCTGCAACACTGAGCATCCCTAACAGTCTCTCTTCCCCCCGCCCACTTCTGTACCAGTGATCCTGTTCCACTCTGCTGCCCAGATCATGGTGATGCAGACCAATCTTAACATGATGTACCCCTCACTCCTACTGAGGAGAGCCCATATGGACAGAACCACTTACTGTTTTTTAAACTCAAAGGCCCATCGGTACACAAGGAACTGCAGATGCCTCTTCAAGCTAGACTTATCTCTACTCTTAGATCTTTATTTATTTATTTATTTATTTATTTATTTATATTCTCTGTCTGTTATTACTCTCCAGTGTTGATCAGAGGAGGATGGGTTCTTCTTCTGAGCCTTGGTTCTTCCCAAGGTTTCTTTCTACATTTTAGGGAGTTTTTCATAAGAGGCTCAGACCCGGATTCTGTAAATTCTGTAAAGCTCCTTTATTACAACATCAGTTGTAAAAAGCACTATATAATAAAATAGTTTATAATAATTGCTGTGACTTGATATTTAATATATTGTGAAGCCAGCTCAGTAGAAAACCAGTGTGATGTCATATAAGTGCAGTATCAAACTAATCAACAGCACCATTAATGCAGTAAGAGGTGAAGCCTACTCTACAGAGAAACTCCCTGCGAACATCCACAATGACAAGTGAGCTGACATCTGCACACAGCTCAGTGCGAAGTCTCCTCCAAGTCATCTATCAATCATTCATTCACATTAGCCTCCAGAAACAGAGAGAGAGAGAGAAAGAGAAAGAGAGAGAGAGAGAGAGAGAGAGAGAGAGAGAGAGAGAGAGAGAGAGAGAGAGA
>JBBIGC010000033.1:1064076-1075239 GCA_037576955.1 Lepidarchus adonis
GAGAGAGAGAGAGAGAGAGAGAGAGAGAGAGAGAGAGAGAGAGAGAGAGAGAGAGAGAGAGAGAGAGAGAGTCACATACTTCAGGAGAAGGCCAGTCCCTGCAGGGAGCTGGATGTGGAATACTTGCTAGAGTCCACAAAAGACTGATCTACTGGAAGTAGGGAGAGGGAACAGGGTCATGGGGGGTGGAGGGGGAAAAAGAGAAATAAAAACAGTGTTATTCTTGGTGAGAGGGAGAGAAGACAGGTTAAGGCCAAAGAAGAGCAGGGGTTAGTGCTTGACAGGATTATTATTAAAAAAATACACAATAAGCTATATAGTCAGGGTCATAAAAAAGTAGAGTGGCTAAAGCAATTGCATATACTCTACTGCCAACTGGTTAACTATGTACTTTCAGCTCTAGTCAAATATTACAGATTATGTTGATCTCTGTTTCATGTTATTATACTTATTTATTATAGCAAACTTATTTTGTTTTTAATAAAATTCAAAAAGTATATTTACAAATATTTACTGAATATATAAAAATAGTTCCACTACTCACATTAGACTATTGAGTGAACACTAACTCAAATGCAGTGCAGTTTGAGATGTCATTAAACATTGAATAATTTTCTAAAATAAATCAAACCCAATCATTGTGGTCAGAGATGTACACCCCTAGATTGTAGCAGTCTCCAGATTGTAGGGTCAGAGGCTCTTACCTTGGAGACCATTGCCATTGGCGCTGGTGCAGGTGGGAGGGGGCGAGGCCTGGGGCCGGACCACAGGGGCGAAGGCGCTCTTCTGTTTGACAGCAGACACCATGTTGGCCGGAGAGAAGGAGAAGATGCCTGAGGAGCTGCTGCAATTGGAGGGCAGACTGGTGGAGGAGGCCATGGTGGGACTTGATGGGACGACTGAAGGGATGGGGTAAGGGAGGAGTAGGGGAGGGAGTGGAGAGGGAAAGAGGGAGACAGGTGAGGAAAGAGCGGATGGGTGAGAACATGCCTCATAGTCCTACAGCATACAGACAACACAGGAGAATGGGACATGGAGACTGGAGTCACTACGCATGCCCAGTACAATAAGCACATATGGCTAACATATCTCATGTTAGTAGTATAGTAATAAAATAACTTGCAAAAATGAATTTACAAATATATATATATATATATATATATATATATAAAAAAGCTAAAATAAAACATGAAAGATTTTAAAATAGTACATGGTGTCTAGTTTATACCTCAATCTACAATGTGGTTGCAGAAAAAATGAACAATTATTAATGAGAAGCCAGCCCCAATCCTTAGGCCTTCTAGGCCTGCAGTGAGAAAAACTAACAGAGGAGCTATAGAAACTGTGATCCTCCCTCGACTTGTCCCTATTGGCTCTTCTTTTGTCTAGTAATACACTAAGAGCATTTTCTCCTTCAACGATTTTACAATCACTGCTGTCGTATTTCAGCCGGCCTCTGATATCATGTTCTGCCTTTATTGTTGTTATTATCTTGCGCTTAAATTTTATGGCTCTTTCACAAGAAAATTCTCTTGATAATGTCATAATCCATTTATGAAGGCCTAGCTAATCAATTAATGAAAATTGGAGTCTACAAAGTCTGCCCTCTCACATTGATTGAAAGTGTCTGCACACAGTCACCAAGCCTGTTAAAATACTTGTTAACATCTCAGAATCAAAGTACCGAAATTGAATTGCTTCTCCTGCAATTAGTTTATTGATTTAATTAAGACTCTTTAATTTAGAAGCCGCACTAGAAGATTGGTGTTACACGAATGGCTAGGCATTATGGTCAGTGCAGGTTCCTGACACCAGGAAAGAAAGAATGCACATTTATCTCGTTTCTTAAAGACATGGGCGCAGAGTAATAGCTGTATCTATTGTTTTATCACAGCTGTCTTTAACAGACCTCAGTATTTCACCGTTGGAGCATTATCTGTTGTTACCCTCTGAGATGAGAACTGCTTGCTTGTTAATGCTAAGTGACATTAATGATATCCCTTTACAGGATAAACTGCAACAGCATGATAACTGCAAAAGGCCCTGTATTGCACACTAGCTTCGGTCACATACTTTTTAAGCACAGCAACTTTAACAATGATGGCACTGATCAATTATTTTGCTTAAAGGCGCAGCGATAACAGTGATTCTGACGGCATGCGAGAACAGATGTTGTTTCACACAAGATTAGACAGAGGGTTCCTGAGAGAGTGATGGTCTGTACTCACTGGCATAGGGGGAGTTGGCAGCCGAACCGTTGAGGAAGTTGGGTGACCCTCCCAGTGTGGTCATGCCGCTGTTGCCATAGCCATTCATACTCGTGCTGACTGTGCTGTAGCTACTCTGCTGGGGTGTGGAGCTGGGCACATAACCATGAGGAGACACACTGCTTGTGTTCCGACTGAAACCTGACACACACACAGTGACAGATATAAATAAAAGGGGGGAGTGTCAGGAAGACAGAGGTTGGACAGACAGAGAAGAAGAAGAATAAACCAACTTGCTCCCAACAAACACTCAAAAATATATATTGTTAATAGCAAAATAATCCTTGTCATGGTTTGGTGCTTTGGCAGAATAAGGAGGCTTTGGATGCAGACACTAATTTGTTGGAGTGATAGCATCTGTCAAAGCCTATCATGACAGAAATGGTAGAGTAAACCTACCACCTGTATAAAGCAGCAGGTGATAAGAAGGTGATATTGTCATGGAAGTGACAATAGTAAAGTCATTATTTCAACTATGCAAAAGAAAACCACTTCAGTAATTTAACAAGAAAACAGCATCAACAGACACAACAAATGATTGTCAAGAATGAAGACCCACACAGAACAACGACAACAACAACAATGTAACTGAAGATTATAAAGCTGTAATTCAGCCCAGCAAACCCTGGTCTTACCTAATAACTTCAAGGTTTGATGTAATTATATTCTCCAATAAAAAAAATAATTGATGCATTAGCACACATACACTTGTAAACTTTAGAGACAAGAAGTTTTAAAAAACTGACAACTGAATCAGTTGTAATAATGACTAGAAGGGGCATCGATCATGACATTCTGATTTCAGTGTTCACCAATGGAGGAACTTCTAGCAATTTTTCTTAGTCTTTTTTAAAAAATACCACAAACTCACACTGTGTGGGCTAAAAGGACAGGTGAAACACATTAGCAGCATTGCTTTTTTCTGGCCAAAAACAATAAATAATTTACTTTTTAACAGGCCAAACTGGCATTTTAAATTCTTACATAAAACATTTGTTGGCTATTTAAATAACATGCATCAAATAAAGCACTACATCAACTGGCTATTTAGGACAAAGAATCATGCATTGTAATGGCATGACACATTTCTGGCAATTTAGCAGCAGAGAATTTGTTTTATATTATATGCCTAAAATTAAAAACAGTAAATTATATGATTTTTATATTTGTCAAACGTCACGATGAAGCTGAAGACAAAAAATGCAAAAGTGATACTGTGACACTGGGAGAGACTTCGATGCACATTCTGGTCTTAAATATAGTCCATGTCTTTTGGTCTTCTGCTGTAGTTTTTGCCATCACATCAGCATATCTTAATTCAGACCAAATCTGAATTCTGAGTTTAACCCATAGCTTCCAAATTACAGTACCTTTGTCACCAGGTCTGCGTTAGCAAGGACATGCTGTATGTTTCTTTCTGGTTTATTTATTTTCCCTTTTTCTGTCAATGAAAAATGTGATACTGCAAAAAGTTGGAGCTGGTCTATTAGTAGTGTAAGGAGTGTATGAGGTGGTGGGGAGGAAATGGGAGAGGGTGAGTATGGACTATAAATATACATCAGTGCATTAAACGCTGACATGGGTGAAAGCAGCAGGAAGTTTTCGCTCCAGGAGTCCCTGCTGTCTGCTACAAAGGCAGTGCTCATCGTGCCTCCGCTTAGTGTTCGCCCTCCCTGCTTTCATCTGACGGCTGATAGATTACTGCTGACTTAACACAAATCACTCACTGTCATGGCGGCCTAGGAGTGCTAGAGCAAAGGGAGCTGGTGGCTTCTGAAAGCACCAGAGAGGGCTCATGTCAGCCTCTGCTGTTGGCCTCTTAGTGCTGTCTGGTTCCTTTTGGTTAAAGCTCTCTGTCTCACTGACTCTCTCTGAACCTCTCCCACCCCAACAGACTGTATTTGAGATCATCCTTTAATCACCGTTCCCTCCACTGGAAAATCAAGGACACGATACAGACACATGGAAAAGAACATTATTATTCATACTCTGTGAAAGTATACAATATCTTATTTTGAGAGGTGTCTCAGGCCAGGTTTGTACACTACCCGTCATTCCATATTGTGAGTATGCACTTTATATTCTACACTACATTTTCAGACACTTTTATAGAACAGCAGACTTCCAAAACAGAACACTATACACAGCAAATAGGGACACTGTTTCTTCTCTTTCAAAGTGCTCATTTTTGGCTCTGTCCAAGACTAAACCATTTTTGCAACACAGTGCACTATTTTGGGAGAGTTCAGGGGACCATTTTGAACACAGCATCTATCGTAGATACTTCTTCAGTCAGTGAACACCAGTAGGTCCCTCTGGCTGGGTTTACTGTCCTTACCCTGATTGGCTGCCTGTGTGGACTCAGAGACGTTGACAGCAAGCTGGCCATGGAAGGAGTTAACGCCCATCATGCCTGCATGCACAGAGCTGTTGGCAAGGCCTGGGAGCTGGTTGTGTGTGCGTGGAACATTGTAGAGTGCCTCAGCAATGTCTGCCGCCCGCTTCAGAATGATCTCCTGTAAAAGCAGACAGTGTGACATGATGAGTAACACTTTTTAACTTAAGGAATCCTTCCTTAGTTTGGTAACTACACACTTTAAACAATCATTTCATAACAGATACTAAGTAACTGAGTAACTGGATTAAAGCAGCACCAAATGTTCCCCTCAAGAGCCTCCACTGTAGCAAGAATGCATGTGCTGTTTGAATGAGTGTGGGCCAAAATTTATAAACAAATGAAAACTCAAACACTGAGTCCTAAAATATTATTCTGTTGCAACCCATTGTTTTAAAACATATTTTAATTGTTATAGAATTTGTAAATCACGTTTTATATAGAAGTGCTAAACTGATCCCAAAAGGATGTAAATATATTGGTTAAGCACACCTGCATTTGATAGTTAATATGATTAATATGGTTTCATCGTGATTCCATGGGATAAACAGGGGAGCAATGTACACTGAGAGAACAAACATGAGTGTTAGATTCATCTGAAATGTTTTTACGTACCAAAACACTGTGTTTATGTCAGACGATTTCAGCACAAATACCAAAAAGCTCTGCAAACACTCAGCTAGAGGCCTGCACATCTCTCACAATTTACCCTCATGATAATGAAAAGGCTGGCATGGAAGGGCAATGTGAATAGAAGAGAGGTTCCTGTGAGGCAGAGATCACCAGAGGCAGACCCCCATTCACTGCCTGCTTAAATAATTCAACATCCTTGCACTCCCACTCAGCTCTGCAATCGATGACCTCACTTACAGTAGGGGCCCACCAATACTCTGCAGAGAGGATGCCCCTCTAGCTGTTTCAACCATCGATCTAGAAGATCTTGAACTTTCAAAGACTGACAATGATGTTTGTGTAAGATAGTCTTTTCTCTCTTAAAAACATAAGATGACCATTCTCTTCTGATTGACATAAAGAATACAACAACACAGCTTCATGATCACTTTCATCCTTCATCATAGGCTGGCAGAGGTTGGGTTTTATCTGATCTGATAAAACCCTGATCTTTTTGTGATGAGTAAGCAACCAGGATTGAGGCCTTTAGGAGGATGCCTGTATTTTTACATCTCACCTGATTATTGTGTGGCATTCCGTACAAGGCTTCCACCAGATCTGCTGCTCTCTTCAGAATCACTTCCTATTGATGAGAAAGAAAAATGGCAATATATTATACTGATTAACATGTTTCTCACTGAAGTGACTGAAATTCAATTGAATGAATAAAATATGTACAGTATTTCAACACAAATAAAGCATTTTACACTGTATTGTCCTTCCTTTCTTTTGCCAAAAATGGTTTTGATGTAATTAATGGAACAATTAAATATACAACTCCTTCACAATGGTACTTGTAGAAATAAAGGGTTAAGGCATGTACAACACAAATGCAGCCATTTAACTTGCTATTGAAAATGACCAGTGAACCTACAGAAACCAAAGGAATTATAATTGGTCAAACCTCTCCAGCCATGAATGAATTAGAAAAAAATAGGGATGTCCTAATCCGATCTCAAGGAGCCTAAGCCCTATTCTTTGTTTTATGTCATACTTGACGCAGGTGCAGCAAAGAAAGAGCTGTTTGGCAGTGTGTGGTTAAAATGGCAGCAGTGTGGAAATATTTTTAACTGGTAAATGAAAGGAGTAAACTGGTCACACGTAATGTTTGTAAAGTGAGCCTGTCATGAGGTGGCAGTAACAGATTTTAAAAACAAAATCTTCAATGTACTTAAAGAGGGCACTTGGAAAGTAGGCAGACACTCAATAGTAAATCGGACTCTGAGGCAAAAAAACATGATCGGGAAATCCCTAAAAAACAGGCCAAAATCTTCTCGAAAACAGTATCTCGGTCATCAACCTGTATATCTATAACAATTTTTATAAAAACTTTCATTATGGCAATGTTTAGTGGCATTACATGCTTGATTTCTATCATTACTGTGAAAATAATACTGATTGAAAATGTCATATCAAACCACTCTGAACTAGTCTGTTTACAATTATGCAGAAATGTTGAAAAATATAGTTAAGCACATAGTGTGATGTTCCAGAGGTACAACAGTGTGTCTACAATGGTAGCATACAAATCCATATGTGAATAACATTCCCACTTCTGTGTGGTAGCATTCCAGCTATACGTCTCATCAGCATAAGCTATGCATTCAGCACACATTCACACACCTCATAACACCCTTCTATAGCCCACACTACACAGCAGCAGTCATTCTTTATCCAATACTAATAGAGACCATTACATGTATAATACATGTAAACAAACAAACAGTAAAACAGATGAAGCAGGCCTGTAAAGTAAATTAATGTTCTATCGGCCAGGAGGGGATGGATGTGTGTATATAACACCCTTCTCTTCGCAGGTAATCGAGTCTCACTTCACCAACCAGAAACCTATTTATTACTATACCTTCTCACACATTAAACATTTATTTACTGTGTTCTTTACTCTCTGTATTCATTTTCTTTCCTCCCCCACCTCTCTTTCTCCCTTCCACCTCTCTCCTCTTCTATTCTCTTCATTCCCACTCCCCCTCCCCTTTGTAGGCGAAGTAGACGCCTGGAGCTCCTGAGGAACCCTTTTTAAAAGTTAATGTGCCGGGGCCGAGGAAATGTGCTTGCGGCGCGACAACCAGAAAATTGCTCTCACCCTCTATGTGTAACCCTTGCTGTGAACAAGCCCCCGAGCATGTGTGCCCGCCCGCCAGCCGACATATTGCCTTTCAATCAGAGCCTCTCCACACCGCCATCGTACACCCCCCACACCTCCCCAAGCCTGACGCAACACACAGGCACGATCATGACGAGGGGGTCAGCAAAGCAATAAAGATTTTTAGTGCGCTGTCCAAGGTGCTAAATTCACTCAATAATGGGAGCGCTGCCACTGCGTTAACCCCTCGTTAGGGGCGCTTTGCAGGGGGAGGCGCCCGCCTAACCTGGCCCGGGTGATTGAGGGAGGCGCAGGGGGCCTGGGGAGGCCTAAAGTGCTGCTTTAGTATGGACATGCGCCTCCCTCTCTCGTTTTTGTCTGTATTTTCAGCCCTCTCTGTGTCAGTGCTTCCCAAGAAGAGAAGAACATAAGGGATGGGAGGCATTAGCCCACGGCTGGATCCCCTGCTGTACAAGCACTGTGACTTATCCATTTTGCAGAGCCACCTTATACACTCCCAAATCTTAAAGATAAAGGCACCAAAAAGAGTTCCTTGAAGGGCGGCTATAGAAGAACCACTTCTGATCCGTCTATGCATGGGTTCTTAAAATGTCTCAGTTAGAAGGTTCTATGAGTGCACATTTATTTTGTCTGAATCTCCCATTCCCTCTTGCTCATTGTCTTGCTCCATCTAGCTCCATACACGGTCACATCTCTCCACTTATTTGTCTTCCATCATTACAATGCGGCAAGGGGGAGGATCTGTTGAGAGGACAAATCCAATAAGGAAGGGGCCAAAAGTTTGTCCAGATAAACAAATAAATGCTATTAGCACTGGGCTGTGCGTGGTGGCCCTGTGTCTGGATTCAGAGGCCATTTCCTGGGCGAGCAGAAGGGCTTCCAGTAAGGGCTGAGCGGGGAGCCAGGAGCGGTAAACAGGAAAGAAACCTGATCTTAGATCTGCGTGTCTGCGTGTCTGTCTATCAGTCAGAGCCATCATTAGCCCAGTTCTGCCCTCCTTCCTTCTCTGCACCTGACTCTGCACCCAAGCTGGATCATGGGATGGCTGCAGACTAAAACAGAAAGTCCTTTCAGGTAGTAAAAAAAAAAGCTTTGTTTTTCATCTGTTTTCAGATATACTTGTGTATAAATGAACACACACATATTCAAATGTGAATAATCCCCGAGGGAAACAATCCACAGGCCTCAGCAATTGAGTGATGCAGAACTATCAGACAGCACAGCCCCGTCACTGTGAGGCCAGCTTACGCATTAATGTGCTCCGGACATTGATTCTGTTCCTGTACATAAATTGTGATGGCTGGTAATGTGATATATGTTCATTAAGGAAGGGACTGCTGAAAAAATGAAATAATGCTCAGGTCACATCTGGAATGTTAAGGCAACAGTGCCTGCACATTTACAAGGAAGCCGGGCCAGTAAAAACATGACAAATTTATTCCAGTGCTTGTTCATTTGCAATTTTATCATCTCCTAATGTTCTATTAGAGCCATAATACCAGTGGGGTCACCGTCATCCCTCATGTGGAAAAAAAATGCAAGTGATGATGTCATACTTCCTGCTCCTGTGACCTCATGGCCCGTGAACATAGCGGTGGCTCTGATTTCATTAGCCTTGTGAGCATTTCTCATACACACACACACACACACACCCACACACACACACACACACACATGCTTAAAGACCTGCCCATTTGATACAGAGGGCACAAACGAAAGAGTATCAAGTCATCTACATTGCATCTTTGTGTTCTAGCACAGGATCTCCATCAATACAACAAAAAGAGTTTAAAAAAAGAAGACAGTAATTGAAAATTACACTCAGTGCTTGTTCATTTAGTCATGTTTCCACCATTCTGAAACATAATATGGAAGGTAATACCTGTTTGAAGTGTAGTTAAATGCTGGCATCAACCAGTGACCACATTGGTGTGTAATGTCAGTCTATTTACAAGCTCGCATTTTAATAAATGAGACCTTTCATACAGTGAGTGATTCCTTACAGTGACAATGAAGCCATCAAGTGTTATCTCCAGCTTCAAGCAGTCTGTTTGTCACAACTACTAAAGTGATAACATACAATGGTAGTCAGTCAATACAAAGTCTACTTTTCCCGGAACCCTGTGTCAAGTTTTATATTTGACAAAAATGGATTTAGAATGCTATAACAAATGGTCAAAGAGTGACACGTAGGTGACCGTCTAGACATGGTAAAGTAGGATCAGATAGTAAGATACAGTCTCATTATACACATATTATAACCCTATTATACACTTCTGCTCAAATGTCATTTTCAGTACTTTTAAAAAACAAATCTGCCATGCAGCCTCTTCTTGCAGATCTAATATTGGCTATCAATGGGAGAAATTCTCATTTTAACCCATTTCATCAAATTGATGTTTAACACAAGGAAAATGTTGGCTTTGTGGTTGAAATGGAACTTTGTGTTGAACCACTAAAGAACAATACGTTGTAAAAACCTTGCATTGTAAAACATGCCTCTCAACAAAGATTACAATGGTTAGATGAAATTACTGCTTAACACGAATGTACATAAATGCCCACTTGCTTACTTTCGTTATTTGCTTCTGTTTCATTATTATGAACAAATTAACAAATACAAATGATTATAAAACTCCTAACTAGGTTACAAGTGAAACACACACCAAATGTTTGTGGGGTTCAAATTACAATTGCATGCAAAACACTTCACCTCGAAAGGTACAATGGGTTATTTATGTAACAGTGATTTCACCAAGTTTGACTGCCATGTTGGATAGGCCCAACAAATCCCATGTGAAGTAGAGCAGAATGTCCTCTCCCAGATGATGCTGCAGGCTTTGACTTTTATAGAGTTGAGTCTGTTCATCCTATTGAATGTATCACTCAATGTGGAGATACCATGTTTATCTAAACAACAATCAAATATCCTTGAGTCCCCCTGCCTCTGCTCATTCTCTCCGATTCTCTCCATCTCGACCATCCATCAATATCTGTCCATCATAAATATCAGTCCTCCTGCTCTTTAACTAATGTAGCTGCCTTGCATAATTCATATTCAGTCTCTGCAGGACTCAAAGGTTACTTTCTGAAAGTCAATAACAACCTGTCTCCCTGCATCTGCGTAGCTAGTCAGCTGAGAACATACGCACCACAACATACTGCATCAACTTTAATGTCTCAAACTGTGACCTAATTGTACTTTTCGAGTCATCCACAAGACATCTGTATAGGTTTAACAATCAGTTGAGCTGGGAGTAATACATGGATGCAGCATTTTCTTGGCTCACCAATGGAGCATGAAGAGGGAGCAGTGTGTGCATGCTGCTCCCCAGTGACCAAGGCTGTTTCCTGGGAGCACAGATTGAATCCTGGGCCCTGTGGAGGTGGCCAAGGGGGGATCAGGTGGATGTGAAGTGACAGGGAAAATGTGGAGAACAAACACTGACTGAAGAGAAGGAGAGCGAACAAACAAGGCCACAGACTGGCCATGCTGAACCCCAGCCAAACTCATTGAGTGGAGCTGCTGCTCTGGATGTGCACAAGAATGCTCACTGAGCAATTAGAGGCTTTTCTTTCAAATAATTCTCTCTGTTTCTATCTAACACTGACAGACACAGACACAGACACACACAGACACAGACACACACACACACACACACACACACACACACACACACACACACACACACACACACACACAC
>JBBIGC010000033.1:1148821-1159503 GCA_037576955.1 Lepidarchus adonis
ACACACACACACACACACACACACACACACACACACACACACACACACACACACACACACACACACACACTCACAAGCCATCAGATTAGGGCCCTGCTGTTTGCAGTGTTGGAGCACAGCTCAGCATGAGCAGGACAGAAGGACACAGCAGGACACTTTTCTCCTTTGCTCCACTCTCTCTTTGTCTTTGTCTCCATCTGTCACCCCTCTGCCCTGACATGTCCAGAGGTCTCCCTTACTCACCTCATCCTCATCTAACTTCAATAGAACGCATGTCCTTAAACCAGTAAGGACCAGGAAGTGATGATTAGAAAACTACTTTTTGCTTCACACTTTATGCTTTTTTTATTGATTAAAACCAAACCAATTATCTGGGCTACATACAGTACATACATCATCTTACAACCATCTTCACCTGATCTGTTTGCTTGTAATTAGTGGGTGTGTATAAAATATCAATGGTTTTCAGGACTCTTGCATCTTTTATCCAATGCTGCAATGATGTTTTTTGGATTCTAAGTCATGGGGAAAGCAACATAATTGTCAAAGCATCTGCAGGAAATGGTAGTATGGTAGCAGTACTGTGGGAAAACTCTATAAAACAGGAAATGGATATAAGGAAAATAATATTTTCTTAAAGGGATATAAGAAAATATTAAAGGAATTTAGAATGCCAATCAGCAGTGTTCAAACTCTAATTAAGAGGTGGAAAATTAGGGGGAAATTTCAGTCACAACTGCCAGGAAAATTGGTTGGGATGCAAATAAAAACCCACAAATAACTTCAGGTGAAATATAGGACTCTCTGAAAAAATGTGGTGTACCTGTTTTAAGATGCACAATAAGGAGGGCTGCAAGGTTGAGTTGCCAGCAGAAAGTGATGATTTACAAAGAGTAAACACAGTTGATTAATAATAAATGGCTTCCACAAACCATTAACCATTAGTAAAAGGAAGGTTTTTGTGTTATCATTAATATTATCTGAAAAATGGTTAAGAAATCATAAATTCTGTCAGGGTATGTAAACTTATGAGCAAAAATTTATATATATAAGGCTACAATATGCAAATTAGTCTCTAACAAATCATAGAGCTTCTTAGAATTTTCTTGTGCATGGTAAGGGTTGAACTGTTGAAGGATAAAAAAGAGATATATATCTAAATATGTTGGTTTTGTGACCTCAGAAAAACAATGATTTGAATTTAAGCTCTGTATTGACTGTATGAGTGGGGACATTGCTTTAATAATAGTTACATACTTAAAGTCATTTTAATTAAATGTTAAAATGTTAACATTGCAGCATTACATAGAGGCACTAATGTTTAAGAATATGTTTGGTGTTTAAGGGTTAAAAGAGGGGCTGAAAAAAGAAAGGATGTGTCTGTCTTTCTGCAGACAAAACTTTCAAAAACAGTAGAGTTTTTAGCCCTTTGTCAGCAGTAGTTAGGCATGACTCAGAGAGGTGAAGGGTCATTGGGTGTCAGTGTCTGCTCTGTGCCACTGCTGCCCTCTGTTTCCTTTCTTTTTTTTTGCCACACTATTGAGCCCTCCGCTCAAGGCCAATGTGGTGGAGGATAACTCAGGGTGACGTTTTTCTCTCTCTTTCTTTTGCAACAAACATAGAACAGTGTCTTCCTGTTTTAATATGACACCCATCCCCCGACCCATCAAACCTTCCTGCACGTTTTCTCTTACACACACCCGTAGAGGAATTTCCTGCACCTTCTGCATGGATCTGTCCAGCACAACAAAGCCACAGAAACAAAAGCGGGAACAAGACAGTGGGAAGGAGAGAGGAACAGCAGTGTCATCTGAGATGCAGCTATACTACCAAAGAGTCTACTCCTCCTCTTGGGAATCTTGTTTTGGAACATTCAGGCTCCGCCTCCTTGACATCTCAATCATCTGTTTCTTGTTTTCTTTTCAGTAGCCCTGTGGTTGTTACATATGCATTTCTTTCTAAGTTGGGTGTGCTTCATGAGATGCTTTATCTTTATATAAAGAGCCAATTGTAATTATAATACAATATAAAATAATGGTGGAAAAAACTATACTCATATCTCTGTATAATGCTGTTTTATATCGCAGATATCTGGTGGTAAAAGTATTAATCTAAAAGAGTTTTTGAGCTTTGTTCACTGACCTGTAAATAACTATTGTCAGCCAATAGTAAAATTTATTTGTTTTGAATGGCAGATCTTCATGCCTAATTGAAGATCCAAAATCAGGAACTCATCTATTGGTTTACAGAAATAGACATCCCAACATTATACATGCCAATTTTCTTGTTCCAAGCACTGCAGATAGAAAGGAAAAACAAATAAGTTTCTTAAGTATATATTCATGAGCACACGTGCACATACATTCTGAATGTACAGTAGAATGGCAAAGCCAGCAGCAATAGCACAGACCAGGTGTTTAGATGTCACACACTATAGCCATACTATCTAGCAGCATAAAAGAGCAGGACAATGTATACAGTGAACCACCTGTGCTCTACTTCCTCTAAAGAAAAAATGATGGCTCAGCTCCTCTGGCTCAGAATGGACTGCAGACTGGGCAAGGGGAGGGGCTGAAGTGGGGTCTAAAGGATCAGGGGTCAGAGGTCGTCTCTTTGTGTGTCTGTCAGACAGGCTGGGCTCATCTAGAGCAGCGCAGCGAGTGGGCTGATTGACAGCTGACATTACCCCTCTTCATGGCTGGAGGGGCAGAGGGGCGATGGTTATCCAAGCAGAGAAATGTCAGCGTCCAGACACTGTCAGAGCCGCATCCATATCCATCCTCCCCAGCATCCCTTTCTCTGCCACCTCTCCCTCCTTTTTTTGTCCTGTGGCTTGATTTGGAGCAGAAATACTTTGTCTATATGCCCTATAATGGTAGAGAAGTTAATTTAGCTGAAGAGGCCAGTTGTGTACACAAGTTGATATAATGGGGTTGGGAGCTATTAATCTAGAAAATTCCTTAATCTCACTACAGTCTGCTGAAATACATCACAGAGTCACAGCAGGCTTAACCACACCCAGATGCACATAAATTCAAACATTTGCTTTTATACAATGTAAGAACTTCCTAGTTTATCCTTAAATATTGTGTGGTATTGAAAAACTATTTGGTTGTCAAAACTTCTGCATATGACTATAAATCATCACTGGCATAAAAATAATCTCTTGAAATAATTGGAAATTGTCCAATGTTAATCAAAGCACATTGTAACATTAACATACAGTAAAAGTTACAAAACTTTTCTTCTTCCATTTTGAACCACAGTAACCAAGAAAGGGTTTCTGCCTTTTCCCTTTAAAATCGACATGCTACAAAGTCACAAATATTTTCACATTTTGAAGCAGCTCTGTTAGTTTCTGGTTTTTCTACAAAATCAGGACACTTTTGTCCAGAAAATGTATGAAAACAAGCACAAACACACACACAAAGGACTAGCAGACAAAGGAGTCTGGTTCCTTTGTGAATGTTGATGGCTACAGTAGACAGCGATTAAGCGATTAGGCTTACATTGACAGAGGAGAGGTGAGCAGCAATACAAAGCCTGCAACAGCCACCATGCTGGGCTGTAGAAGGTGTTGGCGTTCACTATGGACACCAGGTTCTATGACCATTCATCCATTACACCTGACCCTTAATTAACTCGCTCACTTAGTCACATGCTTTGGCCACTCAGTCACTCATTATTTCATTAATTCATTAGGCCAACAAGACAGCCAGTCACCTTGCTGTCCTTCTTCTCCCACCAGTGTGTGAGATTCAGATTTCTGTCCATTTTCCATGATTCTTCTTCTCTACCACTAATTTAGCATTTTGTTAAATATTCAGCACAGTGGATGCAATTAACATGTTGATAATGAATAATTGATCATGACTTAAGCAGCCGTAGACCGCATGCATTTTAATTATTGAAAACCAAAATAGGAAAACATTAACGGCCATAATTATGCTACCTCCAATGTTCCACAGAGTGTGAAAAGGTGTTGGCGGGCAGTGGTGGCATCAAAACAGATGCCAACATCAACACATTTACTAAAATCAACTGTAGCATCTCTAATTTCACTGTGTGTGTGTGTGTGTGTGTGTGTGTGTGTGTGTGTGTGTGTGTGTGTGTGTGTGTGTGTGTGTGTGTGTGCAAACGTATAGTATGTACGTGTGTTTACAGGCATAGTCCTTTACTGTATTCTGTATGAATGTGTGTGATACTGTAGCTACAGGCAGCAGAGTGGGTGCAGAGCTGAAGCTGTTTATGAATTCATTGGCAGTAATGAGAGATCTTTATGTGGCTAAAGCAGCCGGTCTGTGCTCGTTCGCTTGTGCTTCTGGTCCCGCAAAGTCCTGTGCTGGTGTGCTTTCATTTGCAAATGCAGGTCTACCCATCAATAAACCAGCAACAAGCAGCACATCAGAATGTATGGAATCAAAGTCCTGCCACTGCTCAAGAGTCTATTTATATTCCTCCGTTGGGCCGAGGCCTGCTGTCTCATTTGAAAAGAAATAAAAAAGAAAACAATCTCCGTAATGCCTTTTTTCTTTGACATCTGCACCGGTGAGCTATAGCAACTATTACAACTTCATTCCACACCTACATCATTATTCGTGGTGGGACTATGGATCAAAAAACATTGTCCCAACAACAAGAAGTTGAATAAAGTTTCATGAAGTAGCGCCGAACCCCATGAAGGGTGGGCAGGCTGACCTTTCCTCTGCTGTACCCATTGCCCCCGGCACTCCCTGTTATTGGAGAGATAAGCACCTAGGCAGGGCTACATATGTGCAGCTCATGCTTGACTGAATCACAAAATGACCAGCCAATTGCCTTCATTACTGTGGGCTGGGCCCCTGACTCTCCCCCACTGTGTCTTCCATCTCTTGACTCGGGCCTTTAACTCTCCCTGCCTCATTAGCATTAGGCAAATTACTTCTTTTGTATTGTCTCTAAGCTAACCAAGCCAGTGGCAAGACTGTGACTATGAAAAGCATGCCTCCCCAACTCCATTGCTACATGGAACATGCAAAAGACTGTGAGAAGAGAGGGACTTATTTTACTGTGCCACCAAACTTTATCTCAGTTTTCTGGGCAGACGAAATGAGGAGCTGGACGACAGGCAGCAAATTAGCACAGGGCGCGGCAGTCTGGGTAAGATTGGCATCGAGCAGCGGCGGCGGAGGCTCTGCTCACTTCCTCAGATCACTAGCGCTCTCCCGACTCCCTCCGACTCCCTCAAACTTCAAAAGCCCCTCCACATCAATTAAAAACAGCCACAAGACGCCCACTGCTGAAGACCCCCCAATTACATAACCACGCTTTCTTGTTTCTTGTTTGCACAAAGTGATCTATATTTCTAACTTTCTTTTGGAGAGGGTGCACTTTCTTGTTCTGCCCTATGCCTGCCATATAAAAACTCATCAGCGTGGTTGCTTCTCCCCATCAGCGATTATCTCCTTTACTCTAGGCTTCTTTTTGTGGTAAGACCAGGGTTTATTACTCAGGATCCAGGAACTTGTATGAATTACTCTGTCACTCTTATGAGACTAATGTATGCACTCTTAAAAGTAAAAGTGCCAAGAAGTTGTCTTTGGACTGGCACTAAAGACAAACCACTATTGCTCCCTAAGGAATCTTTTCAGTTTTGGATTAGTTCTTAAAGGATCCAAGTGCTTCACAGAGCTTTAACATAGTTCATACACGTACATTTCCTCAAGCGACCTGTCAGTCACCTATTCCAAACTACAATACAAAGCAAATGCATCCCTCTAGCTGTTTGGGAAACATCTGCTAATTACTTTTTCCTTTGTCTTGAGTCAAACAACAACTCAGACGAGCCAACTTTGCTCTTGCCAAAATCTGTTTTGAATGAAGTTTGCGCCTGGGACAGCATGAAGAAAAGAAGTCGCGCCTTCTCTAGCTGCAAGGGCTCAGCCGTCCAAGAGTTGTTTTTTCGAACGTAATTAGTGTGTTTACCTGTTTTTGTGCAAGCATGTTATCATTACAAAGGAGATGCTCTTATTGTTCCTCTCAGCTGTGATCGTAGGAGCCATGACCTAAACCTTGATTGTTTTGCAGCAGGAACACCTGGAGGCAGGTGTTTTTGGCAGGCAGATGTGCCTGGGGGGTGAAGGGGAGGAGGGTTGTTAAGGGGTTGGGGCGATAGCGGGGACTCACCACAGGGACAAGCGCTGGGCTGTTTAGCAGTGCCAACAGCATTTTCTTCTCTACAACAAGCCACCCTGCTCCACAATTGTTATCCATGACAGTGTCCCGCAGGCTACAGAGCAAACAATCAGCTATGGAAATCACAGCAGAGGCCAGGAGTCTGACAGGAGGTAAAGTGTGAGCGCATGTGTGTGTTGTAGCAGGATCCTACAAATGAAAATTGAAGACTTCATTAACAGAAGACAAGGATTCCTTTTCAACATAAGAAGCAGGATATTTGTCTTCGCTTTCTAAACTTGTATATGGCTTGGATGACAACCAAGGTTCTTTTTAGTTCCTTAGTTTTCAACTTTTCGCCACAGCCATGTTGCAGAACACAAGACAAGGCACATGTGAAAAAGTTAGCAAGACAGACTACACATTGTGCAGTATAAATTGCAATAAATGGAATATGGAATCTTAACATGATAAGTTATTTCGGGTATAAAAAGGGGTTTTCACACTTAGAACAAAGAATCTTTATGATGCAATTTCATGAGAGAACCACAAATATTTTGTTGGTATTTCTTCACAGAAGAATAATAAAAAAAGAATAAGACCATTGTTGTTTATCCCAGCCCAACTCTGACTAACATAGAGTATTAGAACTCACCTTTAAAAGTCTCTAAAACAGTAAAAACACAGAGAGAAAGAGAGAGGGAGCAAGAGAGAGTGAGGGTGAACAGGAGATATTTTCTTCTCCTTTTGTGGTGTTGCTACACCACTTTTAGATGTCTGAGCATGAAAAATACATCACTCGCTCACCACTCTCCAGGAACGGCAATTCATGGCTACTTCTGATTTATTTAGTGGGGCATGAGGTGTTTTCACTCCTCGGTGCTTACTTTTATTTATTTATTTACGTATTTGCTTATTTATTTATTTATTTCTGTGAGGCGGCCCATTACCTAACTACTTCGCTGAGCGGTTTGCAAGTCTGGGAAGTGACAAGCCATCAATTCATTGCCATAATAACATTCTCGGACGAGATGAAGGGAAGAGGGAGAGAAAGGCTTTCATGCCGCTGTCTTACAAACAGGGCTGCGAAAGCAGCCGCGCCAAAAGAGCGTCCCGCTTCAGACTTTGTGAAGTTGCTACTGATCAAAGATGCGGCACTTCGGTATAAATCATAGCTCAGAAGAGATGGGAGGACGCCATGCTGCTCGCTGATTGATGAGGCACACACATAGACTCTTACACACACCCACACACATGCACACGCACACACACACAAACACACACACACACACACACACACGTGTTTGCACATTAAACCTCATCCAAGCCATCACAGTGCTGTCTTAGTGCCATTCAACTTTTACATGCATTTTAAAACAGGCTTCACACAATTGTGTTTGGAATGTACAAATTATGTGTAGTTATGCAGTTATGTGACTGTTGTGGGCTTCACATTCTTCTTATGCTGTAAAGTCAACCACTTGTTAAGTACCCATCAAGTACAGTACATACACCATCAGAGAGAAAGTCAGCTTCATTTTATACTAAAAATAAGTTTAAATACATTTTGTACAGATTTCTTTACTAACATCGCATTGACTACACAATCAGAACATTCGCCTTTGTCCCCTTTACCATAAACTTCTGCTGTCTGAGTAGTTGTGATGTTTAGGTTAAACATCAGTTAAATGTATCTTATTTAGTTATATGTAGCTAAAGTTTTCTGTGCTCTTCTAAAACACAAGAGGAAAATAAGACCTCAGCGATGATTTGGCTGCAGGCACAAGCCAAGGTTGTCTATTGCTTTTACACAGCCGTTCTGTAAAATAATGAAAATTTTGTGGCCATTCTAAGCAAAAATCTGCCATTTATTTTTTAACTGAAATTTAACTGACATTAACTGAAAGATTCACTCTGGACATCCAGTTGTTTTCTGTTATTAATCACATATGCAAAGACACCCGCTCTGCTGCAGGGTGTGTGGTGCACTGTGGGCCAGTGAAGATTTTGAACACAATAGGAAATGAGCAGTGGCCACAGAAGGCCCCTCACACAGCTTGTTATTCAGCCATGGTCATTGTCACTCCAGGCACACAATGATCCCTCCAGGATATATAGGTTTATGTGGAGGCAGAGTGGAGGCCAGTGGGCTGTATGTGTTTTCCATCTCATTTTAGCCTGCAGGTCTCAGCCCTGCTCCCCCAGCCCTGCCCTTACATCATAGCTTTATAATGGCACTCACTGGACTACCCCAACCCCCAAGAACCAGTGAGTGAGTAAGAAAGAAAGAGAGAGAGAGAGAGGGAAAGAGGGGGGGGTATATATTTTCCATCTAATTTCAACTGGGTTCACCACACGGTGAGATTTCCTCACACATGGACCTCCAGCAATCAATGTAGCACTGTTCCTGTGTGTGTGTGTGAGCGAGAAAGAGAGAGAGAGAGAGAGAGAGAGAGAAAGAGAAAGAGAGAGAGTGAGTAGGGGACCCCTGCAATAGTGGGTTTCCTGTACCTGCAAACACTGTATGCCAGTGAACGGTGGTGAATAGATATTGTGTGTGTGCTTGTGTACATATGCGTTTCAATCCTGTGTGCCTTCATTTTGATAATCGCTCCCCTTCTTGAGCTACATGACTTCTGCACTTATTCGTACGTCCTGAGATAGTGAACTGTGACTATCCCAACCCTTACATGTTGAATGACAGCTAGGCGTAACACAGACTCACCAACTCCCCCTGCAGAACAATTTCTTCTTTAAACTTTCAATACATTTCAATTAAAGCTGAGCTCTGAGGTTGGGGTGTCTGAAGAAATATTGGGTAAATAGACTGACCGTGAACATGTACAGCTGTAAAAAGCCTCTGTCCTAGTGCTTTATGTACACTGAGAAAAGTGAATTCACCTGTTTCAAACAGTTGAATGAAATATTCTTATGGAAATAAAGAAAACACTTGAAGAGACTGTCTCTTTGAGATAATGTGGAGTAGTATGGACCCTCCTTTCTGACCTCACTCTGTCCTCATTAAGTGACTGCTGAATTTACGCTCTCTCATTTCCTCCTGCACAAGCTCCTGCTCAACTCCTCCAAATAAGCAGGTGGTCAGTACATGGCAGGTCATCTAAGCATGTGCATCAAAGTTACCTGCCCAGCCACACAAGATGATCTGATTAAGGACCGAATGACAAAATGCACTTTAGGCCAAAATCAAACTTCCCCTTTGCCTAAAATAGTCTTTAAGGCTAAAGAATACTTAATGATTGCTATTGTAGTTTTTTTCTCTGGAGTTACAAGGTTCAGGTAGCTAAGAAGTAATGGAAGCTTATGAGACCATGGGTGCCGACTGATGGTCCCAAGTGGCCGGAATCCAGCACAGTCTGGTGATAACTCACCAATTAAATCAGGCAACTGTGTTGAATCAGGAAAATAGCTGAGGTTCATCACAGACACAATTTTGTCTTTCAGATTATTTTGTTAACTTCTGTTTGTAATATATGTGGAAATTTTCTACATTTTGAATTTCTTAAATTTAGTGTATTACTTTTGATATGCAGTTTGCACAATACTAACTGACGACTATATGTTTCCAGCACCTTCTTTAGTGCAAAACCAAAGAATAAGATAAAACAACAACCAAACCCTGGTCAACTTCAGTCATATATTAATTTTACATATTAAATACAGCAGTGTAATGTCATAAAAGGTAGAGAAGCGCTGAAACTGTGGGTTAAGTGCTCAGCCTGGTGGACCTCCCTCCAAGCGGTAAAAACAGACTGGAGATGAGGCGGTGTTACTGAGTGAGCAAGCACCTAGAACAGGTTTGTCCTGGTTTCATTAATGAGGCTGAATTTCTCTCCACTGGTCCCAGGAGGGAGAGCGCCGTGCATATTAAAATCCTCCCCAACTTTCACAAGTAATAAAGTAACAGCGTGTAAATGTGTGTGCGTGTGTGTGTCTGTTTTTTCCCTCCCACTCTCCTGTTTTTCTCCAACATGTGCCGAGACGGGTTGGTTTCATGGGAACTAATTAACCTCACCTGTGTTAATTACTGCCGCAAACCAATCAACTGCTCCGAAGCTAATTAGCCATGTTTTTTTCTGTTTTTTCTGGCTGCGGGTGACCATGACGACACTCATCACTGCAGGGGATGATAGAGTTGTAATGGAGAGCAGGTGTGTGTATCTGTGTGTTGAGATTGGGGGGTGGGATGGGGGTTGTTGTTGTTATGAGTGTTTTTATGAACAGTTACGAGAGTGCACTTACATTTAGCCCTGATATCATATCGGACTCTGAGAACACACTAGATCGTTGCTACTGCAAATATGTAGCAGTGTGCATTGGGAGCAGTGTGTGTGTTGGGGTGTCGGGGGGTGCATGTGTGTGCAAATGTTCATTTAGCATTGCAGTTGAAGTGAGGGTGATCAATGCTGCCTGAGCATGGAGTTAATCAACCTGGCTTAGAGTGAGAGAGAGAGAGAGAGAGAGAGAGAGAGAGAGAGAGAGAGAGAGAGAGAGAGAGAGAGAGAGAGAGA
>JBBIGC010000033.1:1215849-1228207 GCA_037576955.1 Lepidarchus adonis
AGAGAGAGAGAGAGAGAGAGAGAGAGAGACAGAGAGAGAGAGAGAGAGAGAGAGAGAGAGAGAGAGAGAGAGAGACTTTGTTTTTTTGGGGTAAGTTGTACTTTTTTGAGAGGCCAGAGTTCAGGGCTAACTTTGATCAGAGGAGTGAGGTGAAAGGGGAACACTCTTTGATTCTCTAATGTTTCCTCCATTCACTTTTCCTGCTCCTCACAGTTAAGGGAGTTTAAGTACTCACACAGGAAGGTCTCTCTCTCTCTCTCTCTCTCTCTCTCTCTCTCTCTCTCTCTCTCTCTCTCTCTAACACCCTCACAGAGAGAGAGAGAGAGAGAGAGAGAGAGAGCGAGAGAGAGAGAGAGAGAGAGAGAGAGAGAGAGTGTTTGAATGATGGTAAGTGGTCTGGTCAGGAGAAGAGTGAATATATTCTGTCTGTTTCTATGCATCTGATGGTTTGATGGTTTCAGCAGTTTAACATTACCTCACCACTCAGGTGTTAAACTTGCCTGTGTGTGTGTGTGTGTGTGTTTGTGTGTGTGTGTGTGTGTGTGTGTGTGTGTGTGTGTGTGCGTGCGCACGCTGGGGGGAGGTTCTATGCTTAATCCATCACACATGTGGCTTAAAACATCTTCAAGGTCTTGTTACACTGTGAAAACGTCTGTTCTGAGAGAAGCCCAGTGATGACTGACCAAGATGAGGGTTTGGTACAGTAGGTTTTGATTTATTCTGACATTCAGGTTCAGTAATATCAAACCTCAGGCATATTTAACTGAGCTCAGCTGCAGGTAAAACAGTAGTCAGCCTTCTCAGGACATCATTTCACATGTTCATGTAGTAAAGTAGCGAACAAGAGAACAGAACGGTGCAAGGATCAGGCTCTCTATTCTCAAAGATAGATTTCAGATGGCAAAATATATTGAAAACATTCTTTTAAAAAATCAGCCCCTTCCCCACCCTGGTACATGTAAAAATCACTTTTCGTATAAGCCAAACATCTCTCTTTTGAGGAAATGTGTGAAAGTTCATTAAGTTGCAAAACAAATAAATAAAAGTGGCATTTGCCAAGTTCGCTCATACATTGTTAAATGTATTCATGCTCACAAATGCAATAAATGCCGATTAATACTGATGAGAGGGAGTTCCATCATCTAGCGGCACCAGTTCACATCCATGGCCTTCAGCTTTTCCCACTCTTACCACTAGAGGTCACTAAAGTGTTCATACAAGCTTCAGGCCATTTCATATAATGACTGGTGCTACTTATCTCTATACTGTTTATCAAAACCTTTATACACAGACATTTATACACAGCTATATGTCGTATCTATGACTTGTTTCAATGCATACACACCAAAATATTTGGTACCTGACAAGACAACTTTGGAGCATTGCTTTATGTTACATTAGTGCAAATGCAGTGGCATATGCATATATATATATATACATATGTATATATATATATTTGTGAATACTGAAAGCGTGCTAGCAAATACGTGCTGGGTGCTTACACAGCCCCATAGTGCTGTCTTTAAGGGTCACATGATCACATTCACATTAGTAAAGCCTAGACTTCAATTTTGCAGTCTTGGGGTGGGGAAATGTAGGTTTCCCATTGGTATGGAGGTGACGTACGTTAAAAGGCAGACGTTTGTAGGGGGTTGAAAGTATGAAATTAGCCTTTAGCAAAATGCCTCTGTATTCCACAGGAATGGAAATGATGAAACAGCAGCTCAGTGCAGGTGTGCAGTTAAAGACAAAGGACAGTCCGGGGGATTGATTGTAAAGATGTCTGATGGGCACACAGCTCCTACAGCAAGAGGTACAACAACCATTGGGTAACACAGCTACCCAGCGATGCCCATAATTAGACATATGAACTTTCATTGTGTAAGGTGAGTGTGGCATCACAGGCTGTGACACAGGGTTGGTCTAATGGCCAGAAAGGAACAGACATTAGCCAATTGAAGAAAACAAGGGAAGCCCACTACTAACACAGGATTCATCGCCTTCTCCACCACCTTCCACCTCAGCTGGGAGCTCAGAGGCTGAAGCCTGAGAGGACACAACTGTCTGGGCCTCATGCAGACTGGTCTCAAGCTGTGGATGCAAGTCCAGGTTTCCTTCTGGAGGCACAGGAGCCTCCTGAGCTGCCTGGGGTGAACCTTTCAGCTGATTGTGACACAAAGGACATGTCTCCTGAACGTAGAGCCACTTCTTCAGGCAGCCGGCATGGAAAAAGTGACTGCAGGGCGTGATCACGGCTGAAGTCATGTCCTACAAGCAGAGGGAGGAGACAATAAGACACACAGTAAGTATAGGAAAACCTTTGCACAGTAGGATGTAGTGTTTGCCCTGCTCCAGCAAACCCACTTCAAGCTCTGCAGTGCTATGGTGTGCAGGACTGAGAACCACTGGTCTAGAGGCTAAACATGGACCCCAATATCCTCAAAAAATTATATTAACAACAAAGTATTTAAATGTAAAACTGCACAGTAGACTTGCATGTACACCTTTTCCTCCTTTTTAGACAAAATATCGAACAGATTTAATCCTATGTCAGAAACAAAAATACAGCACTGGAAATTTTGTAGTGTTGTGTCTGAAGTGAGACTTTTAATGTTGTAATGGGTTTCAAATGTTCATGAAATATTACAAAATATATTATTTAATATATTACAAAATATATTTATACAAAACATTTAATAGCACTGGGCAATATTTAATGTATACCATTAATTATATCATCTATACCATATTATAACCATATGATATGACTTTCCAGGTTTAGTGATATTTCGGCAAAATTTGACCTGATAACGAGAAATGAGGACATTGACTAAATAGTAGAAGAGTAGTATAGTAGCTGAGCTGTCAAATGAGTTAACAATACTATTTTCTTACAATCCATTAAAAAATAAATATTACAAGAATATTACATTTTCTTTCAGGGCTGTTACTCTCTGCGTAAAGGTTATAAGGTTCTGTGGTGTATTTTTAAAAAGAGACAACAAAAGAGTCAAGACATGTTACTTTAGAATATGTCAATGGCATGTATTGATGCTAGCTTACATATCATCTACTGTCATAATACTGTAAACTATTTAAAAATGCCATGTTTGAAGATCATTATCCCAAAACATTAAATCACATAGAAAGGTAGTGCTGGAGATCCAACTTTGCACCACTCAGGAACAAACCCAGTCATTAAACAGACTGAGGAAAAGGGCATACTTAGTTGAATGTTATAACACTGAAAGTATTCATGACTCATTGCATGGGAATACAGTTTAAATGGAATGTATGTGAGTGAAATTTAGTTATCTATGGATAACTGAACCAGATTAAACTCTGCACTTTATTATTTTACTGATACATTTTTCACATTTATGTTATGTTACATTATGTTACAATTTCTTTATGTACATGTCTTATTGTGGCCTGATTTCATTCTTGTAGCAATACTTGTAGGGTTAATACACTAACCTATGGAAAAATAAACAAATGCAGTAAAAACACTTCTGTAAATGTGCAAATAATAATTAAATGCATGTGAAATTGTGCATTGTGGCAAGAATGTGATCATGTCATCAGTTATAATATTATTATCACAATAGGACACAATCTTGTCATAGGGAGGAACAGTGCTGGTATGTTATGGAACATACAATACAGCACAGCCCTAATGTATATTATCCACACCACACTGACTCAACTCTGATTAAAACTTGAGCACAAAAAGCTAGGTCTGCCTCAATCATTTTGAATCCTCATATTCATTAGTTGCAGTAGCTAAATCCATATTTAGTATTAAGAAGCTTTATTCCAAGCCACTAAAGTTGTAGTCTAAACCACAGCATTCTACATTATAAACTTTATGGTCAAAATGACAGTGTGAAAAATTGAGGCACTTTACACAGTCATATAAGTTAAAAAAAACAACAACCAAGAGATCATTCTTTAAATCATCAGAAAAAGCCAAATGCCAGAGACCATCTGGATGATCCAGAGGAGAATTGGGGGAATGTCATGTGGTCAGATGAGACCAAAATGGAACTCCTTGGTATAAACGCCACTCGCCATGTTTGGAGGGGTAAGAATGCTGAGTTGCATCCCAAGAACACCATACCCACTGTGAAGCATGGGGGTGGAAACATTATGCTTTGGGTCTGCTTTTCTGCAAAGGGGACAGGACGACTGATCCGTATTAAGGAAAGGATGAATGGGGCCATGTATCGTAAGATTTTGAGCAAAAACCTCATTCTATCAGTGAGAGCATTGAAGATGAAACATTGACAATGATTCCAAACACATTGCCCGGGTAATGAAGGAGTGGTTACGTAAAAAGCATTTTAAGGTTCTGGAGTGGCCTAGCCAGTCTCCAGACCTCAATCCAATACAGAATCTGTGGAAGGAGTTGAAAGTCTGTGTTGCACAGCGACAGCCCCAAAACATCACAACTCTTGAGAAGATCTGCATGGAAGAATGGGCCAAAATACCAGCTGCAGTGTGTGCAAACCTGGTGAAGACCTACAGGAATCGTTTGACCAACCAAGGTTACATTACAAAGTACTGAGGTGAACTTTTGTTATTGACCAAATACTTATTTTCTACAGCATTATACAAATAAATTCTTTAAAAATCTTTTTTTTTACATTATGTCTCTCACAGTTGAAGTGTATCCATGATGAACATTACAGATCTCTCTCATCTTTTTAAGTGGGACAACTTGCAGAATACTTTTTTGCCTCATATATACTCATTCTTAGATTTCCCACACACCACATTCATTAGTGGAAAAGCACAAAAACACAGATCTCTACATTTATTTCAATTCCCTACGCACACACACATGCTTATATACACACTAACCTGGTAGCAGATGGAGCAGATATCGTTGTGTTGCTGAAGCTGCTGGTGAGAAGCGATGGGCAGACTCTTGATCTTGTTGACAGCGTCCCGCCGCAGGAGGAAGCTCTGCCAGCCCAGTTGGGCCCGAAGCCACACGTTATAGTAGGAGTGAACGAGAACGATGGTTGAGCCCATCACTGTCCACTCCCCAAACACTGTCTCAGATACGCCATAGGCAACAACACACAGTGCCACTAGAAACTCCAACAGCCTATATGTACCATTAACACAGTAGATTACATCATCCATGTTCTCCACTGGAGCCTTTCGGAATTCCTCCACCATGAAAAGCACGTAGATAAGCAAAGTGCCCAACACCTGAGACAAAGAGATTGAGAGAAGAGAGAAAACATTTTAGACTTAGATTTGAGATTTTGTAGATTTTTAGCTATTAATGTTCATCTTATCGAAAGCAGTGAACATATATACAATCTGAGAGTAGTGAGCAATTAGCATTGGGCAAGCATACAGCTGCGCCAACCAGAGAAAAGTATGGGGTTATGTTTATTGTTAAAGGGCACTTCAATCATAAAGGTACAGGGAGAACATGATGGTATTTCACTAGCCCGCCCTCTCCTGCTAGTGATGTAATGTATCTGGTATGTTTGCAAATGTAACGTGTGCTGTATGTGATCCTAATTAATATGAGTATTAACAGTTTACTGTAACTTTTTAACTTCACCATTTGTTCTGTCACTTTTGGATCAATAAGACATGCATTCAGAGCCAAAGCATTATTGAGAGATATGCTGCTAAATGCCAAAAATGCATATTTAGAAATGAACACAATTATTTGAAGGTAACAAGTCTATGAATATAAGCTTATAATCAATGACCTGTCTAATGCATACAACATTATACTCTGCATCACCACTCCTACCACTTTGGGAATGTTTCCTTCATTATGACCGTGATGAATATTTTTTATATTATATATTTTTCTAATTTAGGCCACTGTAAAGTCACTATATTTGTTCACAGGTATCTTCCTTGCTATTCAACTTAAGCTCTTGACTGCTATCTAAGGTTATACTGAGTTGTTCTGTGCTCAAAAACTCACAAATATGTACGCAGACCCACATGTCAGGAAACATTTATTCTAAGGGGGGGCTGGCAGAAATGCCAAAAATGTTAGCTTCCTAACTAGCTCATTTAATGGTGGTGACAAACTTACTACACTGCTGCAAGTGTGAGCAGACCAAAAGCAAGGAAAAATAATTTATACTTTAAGTATCAATAGATCCTGTTAGTGCAGATCCTGAGCAAGTACCAAACCCTATAAACCTGGAACTGGAGAAAGTACACTTGCAATTGCTGTGTGTAGTGCAAAAACATTCTTTATGGTAACTGTGGGAGACGATTCACATTACAGTATTCTGTTTCATTGGACACTATGCACCAAATTTGCAAACTGCTATCAAAAATAATGGGGGCGATGATTTTTATTCATATTTTGACAGGCTTTCAACAACAATTTTGTGAACACCTCACATTTTTAAAGTGTGGAGCAAGATTGTTTTCTTCTCTTGAATGTATCATTTTAGAAATGCAAATTTTTGTTCCAAGAGATGATGCTTTTATTGAAATTCATTTAGTAACACAATTTGTAACAATGATTAATTATGATACAATTTGTTATATTGTAATATTGTCCACTTCTACTTTGTAATAGTATAGATGTATCCATAGAAGGAGGGTTTCAAATCACTGCTGCAAAACAGTACATAAACAATTGCTTTCACTTCTACTACAATATTACTTTAAATACAACCCTAATTTTAAATAATCCTTTGTAAATTGTAAATTAAAACAAAATCCAACACATTGCAAGTCTCATAAACCAATATTTCAAAGTAAGTGGTACTAAAAAGAAACAGTTGGAGGAAAATTTAGCAAATACTTATGTTAACTGACAACAGTTCAGTAGCATATAGCCAGTAAAATAATTACTGAACACATCACCAATTTTCTAAGTAAATATATAGTAGTGTGAAAAAATTATGACACCCTATAAAAAGGAACCTGTGGGTTTTTGTAACATTCATAGACATATAGATATTTAATCTCTGGGAAATTTAAGTAATACAACTAAACAATTCAAATGAAAGAAAAATTATTAAACGTAATTCTACAAAAATGTGATTTCTGGTGAGGAATAAATTTTATGTAGGAACCAGGGGTCCTGCAGTCCACCGCCAGGGGGAGTACTGGGTCTGACTGCAGCCCAGGATCAGCGACCTAACAGCTGGGATAGGTTAACAATCAGGAAGCCAGCCTACTTGAACCCTGACAGCCTGCTTCCCCTCACTCAGACTTGGTTTTTCCTAGCCTTGCTCAAACCCCTAACTGTTAAAAGAGCAAACTTTATGTTAAGAGCCTAATTTATTCCCTGCCTTTGTTTCTTGATTTCAGTCGAGAGTTTTTTCCTCTAGGTTTTCTTTCCATTTTCCTGCAGTCTTTTCCTTTTGTTAGCTTAGATAAGTTTTACTTTCACTTTTTTGTTATATTTATTTCCTTCACACTCCTTGCCTAACAGTCCTGGGTTAGAGCCTCGGGTAGTAACTGTTTTAGAATGCACGTTGTGTGCTCTGCCCTGAGGTCCTGATGCTTTATTCCCAATTAAAATGGCTCAAATCACACATAGGTGTAGCACATCAGGTGCACATGATTAGAAGATCATTACGCATTTTGAAGGAGGTTTGCCTCAGACATTTAGTTTGGTGTGCTACTGGCTGTTGAGACGAGCGTGAACACCATGGTGAGATCAAAAGAGCTGTCTGAGGCCTTCAGAAAGAAGACTGTAGCAGCTTATAATTCTGGTAAGGAATTTAAAAAGATCTCAAAATAGTCTACAAGTAGAGGACATCCAAAACAACTGGCAACATGCCCAAGTCTGGCCGTTCTAGCAAGTTCACCCTGAGAGCAGACTGAAAGATGCTAAAAGAAGTCTCTAAAAATCTAAAACGTCATCACAGGACCTACAGCAGGCTCTTGCTTCTGTTGATTTGAAAGTGCATGGAGGAAAAAAAACCTGAGCTTTCTAAGAGAAACATTATGGCCAGACTGATGGTAGCCAGAGAGAAAGTAGGCAAAGACCAAGACTTCTGGAATAATGTTCTTTGGACAGATGAGATTAAAACCATTATTGGACACCAGAACAGAGGACATATCTGGCATAAACCAAATACAGCATTCCAGGAAAAAAATGGAGCATAGAGGTGGAAGTGTCATGGTTTGGAGATGCTTTGCTGTAGCAGGACCTGGCCAGCTCACCATCATAGAATCCACCATGATCTACCATGCATCAGAGGGTGCTTGAGGAATACGTGAGATCATATGTAAGAACATTAAAGCTGAAGTAGAACTGGACCCTGCAACATGACAATGACCCAAAACATACCAGTAAATCCACCAAGGACTGTCTGAAAACTAAGAAAAGGAGAGTCCTGGAGTGGCTGAGTCAAAGTCTAGCTCTTAATCCCATTGAGATGCTGTGGGGTGAACTGAAGTGGACTGTACATGCAAGAAACCCCTTAAACATCTAACAGCTTACAGAATTCTGCAATGAGACTGGTAAATGGCTACAAAAAGCATCTCACTGTGGTTATTTCCGCCAAGGGGGTAAGACAAACTTTTTCCTCAGTTAGAATACACATTTTTGTTGATATATTTTGTTTAATGAATAAATCAAGGTTAATTTTTGTTGCTTACCTGCAATTAAATCACTTTCTGTTCCAGAGATAAATAAAAACAAGATTAGACATCGATATATACACATTTCTTAATAAAGAACTGAATATTTAATGGGGTGTCCTAACTTTTTCACATGACTGTATATGGTTTGAATTCTTTGTATGTGTGGATTGGATAGGTTGTTACTGACAGGTGAGAATATCATTTCAATAGCCCCTTGGCTTATTACTTATTCTACCTGCTGTATATTGGGTATGATTGGAATATTTGCAAATTCATTCTATTCTTAATGACAATTTACACAGCGTCTGAACTTTTTAATCTTCTTAACTAGCTTATGTTACGTAATGGTGTTTGGTGACAAACTTACTATATTGCTACTAGCTTTAGCTGCAATTTTAAGAAGAGCAAAAGCTAGGAAAAACACTTTTAAGTACAAATATGTTGTGTTAGTGCCAATCCTGAGCGAGAACCAAACGCTATAAACCTGCAACTGGAAAAAGTACACTTGCAGTTTTCTGGTGCCAAAGATTTTGTGAGTAGTGCAGAAACATGCTATATTGGAGCTCTGGGAGATGACTCGTATTACAATATTCTGTTGTTATTGGACACTTTGCAGGTGAGTAACATACTTTGGGTATGTTTGGAAGATTTGTTCTTTTTTATATTTTACACAGTGTCTGAACTGTTTTTGTAATTGGGCTTGTATTATAAAATTTGCATTTATATTTGCATTAAAAAGCAGGCGGTGGAAAAGTTGTTTAGTGGAATAGTTGTTAAAGCTTTTATTAATGGAATAATTCATTGTGTGTCTGTGTGTGTGTGTGTGCATGTGATCCTCCACCATGTACCTGCAGAGAGGTGAGAATACTGGATGAGATAATGATGAGGAGCCAGAAGTCCATGTGGAAGAACTGGCAGATCATGTAAGACATGTAAGCTGGGAACACCAGCAGGAACAGACACAGGCTGACTGCTCTGAAGTGTTTCCATAAACTCCTACACAGCCCAGGAAACAAAATAGAGCAAGCTATTAGGGTACGAAAAAACAGGCTTATATTTGAGGTACATATAGTGGGTTTAGAAAGTATTCAGACCACCTCACTTTTTAAAATGTTATGTTCCAATATGATGCCACACTCCTGTGTGGTCCTCTCTGTGGGCAGAAGCATTGTGGAACAGAATTTTATTGAAGATATCTCTGTATCTCTCTGTATCCAGTCTCCCTGCCCCTGATGTTATAAAACACCAACACACCATGAGGCTGCAACCACCATGCTTAACTCTTGAGATACTAATGGGCAGGTGATGAACAGTGCCTGGTTTCCTCCATTATTTTTAGAATTGAGGCCAAACAGTTCAATCTTGGTTTCATCAGACCAGAGAATCTTGTTCCTCACAGACTGATAGTCCAGCAGGCGCTTTTTTGTAAACTCCAAGTGGGCTTTCATCTGTTTTTCACTGAGGAGACTTATCCGTCTTGCTACTCTGCCATAATGACCAGATTGTTGGAGGGTGTCAGTTATGGCTGTCCCATCTCCACACAAAATCTCTTGAGTTCAGTCTGAGTGACCATTGGGTTCTTGCTTAACTCTTTTGCTAAGGTCCTTGTCTCTTGATTATTCAGTCTGGCCATGTGTCCAGCTCTTGGAAGTCCTGGATATGCAAAACATCTTCCATTTGAGATTTATGGAATCCACTGTGCTCTTGGAATTCTGTGCAGCAGATTTTTGTAGCTTTCCCCAGATCTGTGCAACAATTCTCTGAGCTCTGCAGATAATTCTTTTGACCTCGTGGCTTGGTTTACTCTGATATGCATTGTCAGCTATGTGGCCTTCTACAGATAGGTGAGTGCCTTTTCAAATCATATCCAATTAATTTAATTTACCACATGTGGACTCCAATCAAGGTATAGTAGCAGCGATCAAGATTCATGGGAGGCACCTGAGCTAAATTTTTAAGTGTTCTTGCAAAGGGTCTGAATACTAATGTAAATGTGATATGTCAGTTTTTAAATTAGTAATAAATGCACAAAATTCAGTTGAGACTGTCAGGTAGAACTGAGCATAGATTAATGACAGAGAAAATAATTTAAATGAGCATCAGGCTGCAACACAAGAAAATTGAACAAAGTGAAGGGGGATTGAATATTTCCTGAAGCCACTGAAATAAATATGAGACATCTAATTAAAATGGGTTCTTTAGTGTATCTGTCCAGCAGATGGTGCACTGAGACAAATAGTCATGCACACTTTTCAAAGCTTTACCGAAAACTCTTATGGCCAATGTATTTTGAGTGATTTCTAAAGCATCAAATGTATTTAACATATAACACGTTGTTAATCAACAAAATGTACACTTGCTGTACACTGGCTAATAATAGCACTACTACTACTTCTACATTTCTATTGCATAAACTATAGATAATATTGCATAAATCTGGACATCCATGCTGACACACAAGACTTATGTGATGATTACAATCAGGTGTATTGTGTAATAAACTGTATTTAGTACATAAATGTGTGTCTGTACAAAACAACTATTTTCTTACTTGTCCCTGGAGGCCCCCAGTGCCAGCACTATGGGGTCAGCGATCTCTAGCATAGACTGCAGAATGGAAGCTACCACAATGAAGAGGATGATGCTAAGGAGGAAGGCTCTGTGGATGACTTGGAGCTCAATCAGGCCAGTCTGAACAGCAAGGATCAACAAAGTGATTCCCTCTGTCATACCCCTAACAGAGAGACAAGAGAGGCAGAAAGACAATTGGGAGAGAGTAAGTAAAGATTGTGTAAAAGACACTAGATATTTCTTGAATTTAATGCATTAGGTCTAGAATTGAATTGGATGTTAATTGGAACACAGCTGTTAAATTGCTTTAATTGAATGGAAAAAAACATGGTGAGGTAAATAGGTCAGTAAGTGTATGGCCCATAAATCAGGTTTATACTTCTCAGTGGTGTTTCCAAATAGATACCTTAAAACTCAAATAGCCAAATGCCTGAAAACACTCATAAAAATTATAAAGTTCAGGTTTTGTAATTAACTAATTTTGTAAATAACTTAATTATTCATTAACAATATATCCAGTAGAAGACAATAACATATATGTTGACCAGTATTAATGCAATGATAATTTGCATATTTAAAATAATTAATGAAACTGATCATTTAAACTGCTACCATACATGGCAAAGTGCACACTACCGTATTTCCCCAATGATTGTCTGCAGCTTATACATTGATTTTGCAAACGTCTTATTAAGTGGATGGCCTATCTAAAAACCTGAAAACACATTTGCTAAAAGTATAATTCAAGGCACAAAAAGACAACATCCCCAAATGATTAGTTGAATTTAAATGTACTGTTTACTGCAGCAATGAACAGTTTGAAATGCCATGCAAAGGAAAGATTTCAACACGTTTTCCGCACTACCCACTCGTTCTCCGCTCTACACATTACACAGTCCATAATGCATTGCTCCCCCCACAACACACCACTGGAAACCAAAAACCGGAACTAGTTAGTCTAGCTGTCTAGCTTTTTTGATTCCACTGTACTTTGTACACTGTACAAATTGTGAATAAAAACTGAATGCAATGAAGTGGAAGTTTCAAATTTCAATATTATAATCAGAATAGAATATAGATAACATACCAAATGTTGGAAGTGAGACATTTTTAAATGTCATGCCAAATATTGGCTCATTTTGGATTTCATGAGAGCTACACATTCCAAAAAAGTTGGGACAGGTAGCAA
>JBBIGC010000033.1:1236097-1251958 GCA_037576955.1 Lepidarchus adonis
CACACACACACACACACACACACACACACACACACACACACACACACACACACACACACACACACACAAACACTCAACATGTTTGAATTGCTGTGTTAGAAGAGTGGTCCATTGATCTAACTCTACAGTTTTAAATACATAACTTCAGCTAACAACTACACTTAACCTTAAGAATCAGAAAGCAGTCTGTTATCTCTTTTACATTTTCAAGAAAGCTGTGCTTTATGTATGATTTTTTTCCATTTGGGGACTTACTCAACTTAGAACTGAAATTACTTGTTGAATAGCAATACACATGCACAAAAACATGACATGCACACCTAACTACACAGCAAAGGAGAGATGTGTTGCTACCCCCACACTGCTATTAGATAAAATGCACTTTTAAGTGGAATTTAAAATATATCTGCTTTGTCTCTATGGACATTTTACGTCTAGTTCTCTGCATGCTAAATGCAGACACATGGAGGAATCATTAAAGCTCCATTTTGTGGTACATCTATTTCATTCTCTAATATAGGTCAGAGTCAGACTAGTTATTTATGTGTTCCATGTGGTATGACACTCCTTCTCACCCTGGCTCTACTTTATATTTCTTCTTTATTTTCTTCCACCCCTTAACAGTAAAAAGAGAGAAACCATTGTAATGTGAATAGTTTTGACAAATGCTGTTGTTTTATTCATTCAAGTGAAATAATATATTTGTCAAGCGGTTGATTATCCTTGTCTGACTCTGAGGCTGCTGTTTGAGTAGCTCTAGCTCCAGGGCAGGCAGTATCACTATGTGCATTTGTGAGAGAATGTGTCTGGGATTTAGAGAAAGAATCATTATTTTCTCACCTCTTCTACTGTCTCTCTTTAGTTGTATTTTACCCTCGTCTTTCTTTCTATTGCAGTAATTCTTTTTTGTAGATTAAGGCAGTGGATTTATATTAATTCATTTTTCATGCATTAGTGGTTGAAAGACTTGAGTATTAATCACTGGGATTAACCTCCTCTTTAAAACTATTTAAAAGCAGGTAATTAGAGTGCATAAAGCCATCATTGTAATTTGAATAAAAAAAAGATAAGAAAATGAGCATGAGAAAAAGTACTATAATAAGCCTTTGTAAAAATGGGATGGCAAATTAAAGATCAGTGGGAAAATGGAGCAGTTTATTAAAGCATTCATGGTCTGGAATACTATTCTCTCTCTGTGATATAAACTGACAGCCTGATTTTCTTGGCTTGCTTTCCCCTTTAAACATGCCCCAACTTAACTTTACCATGACTTATGATTTTTCCATAGTTTTCAAGAATTTCTTCATATACAATATGTATCTATTTGCCACATCATGAAAAGCATTTTTGACTTCATAAGATTACTATTTAATTCCCAATGTATACATTGCTTATATTTTCTTATGCTGGAAATAAGAACCTGCTATTTGAGAGCTAGGTTTGGCTGAAGATTGAAGTGGATTGAAATGGGGCCGCAGTGGTTGTGGAAAGTTGTGCTGTCCTGACAAAATAACCACATTTTCCTTCTCTGATTCTGATATTTATTTTCTGGTTTAACAAGGAGTGTCAGATGTTTTAGATGGCCTTGTGGTTCATCTAAATGGTGAGGTAACTAAAGCAATCCATGCCCATCTAGTAAATCTCTTCAGTATGTGTTGCTGAATACATACACAGTTGAGTAAGCTAGCATTGTCCTAGTTATCTTAAGACTAGCTCTGCTGGCTAGAAGGAATATAAATAATACATTTAGCTAACACACTGGTGGTGTTGTCAGGGGACTGAAGGATTTCACCAGAAAATGGAACTTTCCAAATTATGTACAACAGCTGGAAGCAGCTGGCAGGGAAATCCCAAAGTATGTGAATTACTGATTACCAGTAATTTAATGCTACTTTGTAAAGAACAGCCTCAGTATGACCCACAGAATTTTATTTATTATATAGTTCAATTGAATATTATTATAATTGTCAGAACAAAATCTTGTAAGCCTATACAAATCTTAACTGTGAAGGCAAAATGATGTTATTCCTATTGGCCCATTCATCATATAAAGTTGACACAGGGTTGAGGATGCCTGTTTGCAAATTATGTTAAAGGAGTGATTTTTTGTCAACAGCAGCAATATCTTTACTGGAAATCATCTTGTATTAAATGAATCAAATGAAATCTCTGTGGCAGATTGACATAAATTCCATCAATTGTAATCACTGCAAGTGAAAATATAGTACTTGCAGCGCAAAGTGGTATAGGATACATGACAGATATTCTTTTTCAAAATGGATAATAGTAAAATCTATTACTTTGCCCAATGGAAGCTATAATTAGTCAAAGAGAAAAGCATGTGTTTACCATTGACAGATTTTTGACTTTTGCAATTGTTTCAAACCTGCTAGACCTACAGATATAGACTACTTGGGATGGAGCAAAATACTAGAGAAACATTTTTACAATATTCAGATTATGCTGTTTTGAAACATTGAGTAAGGGGTACATGACTGAGTATGAAAGGAGCTCCCACCTCAGTCTCTGCAAGCAAAGATGTACAAACTTCATCATTTTCATTGTTTTCACTGACAAACCTAAATTGATTTTAAAAATATAAATAAATTAAGAATTTCCCCCTGCAACACAATCAGAAAGTTGGGACATAAGCACAATTTCCACTTTTTCACATTTACTTTTGAATCATCTGGCAACTGAGGATAATAATTGCAGTTCTGCTAGTGGAATTTTTACCCAATCTTACTTGATACAAGACTGTAGCAGGTCTACAGTTTATAGTCGCCTTTGTCTAATTGTTCTCCTCATAATATGCCATACATTGTCAATAGGTGGACAAACTGGACTGTGTGCAGGGCAAGGACACACACTCTCTGTCTTTGTCCACTTCCAGGGAAAAGATGTTGCGCTAAAGATCCGATATTTGCCGCCACGTCAATCGCACCTTCCTGCAAATGCAAGTCACCCATTCCATAGACACTTATGCATCCCCATAGCGCGACAGATGCTGGCTTTTAAACCTTTTTCTGATAGGATCTGGATTATCCACGTCTTCTCAGATTTGTATAAACTGCATTTTATTAAATGTCCCAACATTTCTGGAAATGAGCCTTAATGACCCTTTAAACTCCTAAAAAATCTATTCAGGGTGGAATATTATACCTTAAACAAACACAACTAAAAAGGCAATTAGTTTCATTTGTATTAATTAGGGCACAGGCTGTTCTTTTTTCCTTTTTCCCTCTTTTAGTTGCTTATTACGCAAGAGTTGTAACAGCAGTTACAATTTTGATTTCTGTCATTTCTAGAACTTTCTCATGGACTGTTTTCAGTCACAAAGGCATTGATATAGCTGCTGGACAACACCCCACATTAAGTTTCCGCCGATATTCACTTTCTGAATCAGAATTAGTCAAATGAAATAATAAGTAATTTAGGAAATAAAGGTGAGACAACTTGAGGACTGGCAGCGTGTTAAGATCCCTTTCAACAATGAGGCCTCTCAGAAAAATCCTGTGTAATTGGGTGCATAAAACAAACCATTCCACTGAGCATGTGCAGCTGCTAGCCATGACACACATGTGATACTGGCAGGCCAGCATGAGATGTCAATCAAAAGAAAAAATACCACAAAAAAACATTCAGAAAAAAGGGAAAGTATGTACTATTCAGTGTGTCTGTCTAGAAATTGTTCTGCTTCTGTAGAACTTTGTGTAATTGAGTGACTACTGAAGGTGAACCATTTCTTGGCACTGGCATAAAAAACACATTTCCTGGATTTTGCATTTAAAAATTCTGCTTATACATTGCCTTTCTTCCAATACCGAACAGACCTAAACTAATGGAAGGGATCAAAGACAAAGAAATGGTAAATAAATAGTTTTTTTGGTGATTTGTACCCATTCTGAGCTGAGAGGTAGAAAGTAATTTTTAAGTTTCCGTGCTCCACAACAAGCATAAGCAGGAAGGAGGCAAGAACATCCATGAGTAAAACATGGAGAATGCACCTGTTTTCCTTGTCTGGCACTGTGGGGAAAAAGCAGAGGGAACAGGATGGGAGCTTCCAGTAGCTATGGCAACACGTGCTTGTCCAATCATTAAGCCCATGCATTGGTTGCTGGGGAGATATTCTCCCACAGATGAACGAATCGGCAGAATGGCAGCATCAATGTGGTAGACATAGAATTCCCTCAGTGTCTGCTGAAATGCTTAGGAGAGGTATCAACAAGTAGTCAACTGCTTAATAGACTTTGAAGATCTTCACCTACACTTTCACGTACATGTTTTTTTTTTAAAAAAACTTTCAAATGATTAAACATGTCATATATTTTTATGGCTCTTCTATGGCATAGCTCCAATTTCAGTCAGCTTTGATTCATGCTGCTTTGATACTCAGTGGGATTATTATGGTAGATGATCTTTAATGAATGGACAGCTTAGTTGTTACTGTAACACCATTACAGATGGTGTTCTTGCTAGAGGAATGTTTTTGTGTTAGAGGAATTAAAGACAACAGTCTGCCTAAATTTCTTTACCACATTGTTTTAACAGAAGAACAGAAGAAGTGAATGAATTGCACTGGGCCATCAACATGGTTTGTGATGAAATTCTGAACAGATAAAAGTCTTGAAAACAATGCTTCATTTCAGTTATGATCCTAGCAGTGATGGCTGCACAGATCACACTTTATGGCTAATGCTGGTTTTGAATTCTGTTTAGCTAGACTGGTTGATGAATGATGTCTTTTGGCCAAATCATACATGAGCAAAATGAATACAAAATGTCACATTTTAGTAATGTTTGTTTGCCAAATTCCCAATTTTCTTTACTTACACTTTATTTTAAAAGATCAGTTGCCTGTTGCCAAATCAAATTACCCCAGCACTAAGGGTTAAATCAAGCCTGTTTCTTCTGTGTTCAGCAGGAATCTACTGGGGCCTCTGCCTAGCAGATGAAATGCTTAACTGTCCTGAATGAGCCCTTAACCCCTTTTCATTTAACTTTTTCTTTGAAGTGTCTTAATTCTTTCTTATTGCCTCCTTCTTCTCTGAAGTTCCAGTGGCCTCCATGAGAGACCATCTGTTGGCTCAGTGGATGGTCATGTAGAAGCCTCAGGAGAGTAATTGCTTATTTAGTTTCTCCCTTTTCTGCTGCACCCCCTCCCCCCAATCTTTTGGCTCAGTCCAAACAGCAAATTAATTACAGATGATGTACCTCATTAGCACCAGTGTGTTGGTAGCCGACCGGGCAGGCAGAGCAGGCAAAGCACTGCTGAGGTGCTGACAGATGTGGGCCTGAGGACGAAAACATACTAACTGCTGTGTCATGTTACTGACTTTTGTCATATGCTGTTTTCTTTTCAAGAGCAAGCGGCATTGTGTAAAGCTAGCAAGCTGAGCAGTAGATGATGGATTTGGTGTTGTCAGCAGTTGTTGGGTGACAGTTAGCAATGCAAAGCCTGACGACTACCCACAAGCACTGTTGCATTTTCTTTGATTTGTTTGGTTTCAGGTTGAATTAATTGTCTTCTGAGTGCAGTTTTTGTCTCCAATTTTGAATATATTTTTAAAAATTTAAATCAGAATTTTGAGTTTTAGGTTGAATTTATTTTACATCAGATTGACCGTTTATTACTTATATGCATCATATGTTATATGATCATTTTGACCCCTGACATGATAACAGGTCATTTTCATACCATCCCATTAGTAGGTATATTATAAGGAATACAGCTGCAGAAGTAAAGCATTTTTTTTGTTGTGCCATAGAAGAAGCTTTAGGAAGCTTGCTTTCCTAAAGGATGTCTTATTTTTTTATTTTTTTTTTTAGATTTTTAAAGAGCCATCTATAGCAGGAAAGTTGCTGCTAAAAAGTAGTTGGCTTTGTAGACAGTGCTCGACTCGGATGTTGTCTGAAATAACTACAATAGTCAGAGATAAGAAAAGAAATATTTTTCTAGTAAACTCAAAACTCACGATTCTTTATTTATGTGCTAATACTTCATACAATGAAAACAATTCCCTGTTACTCTGCAACCATGCTGATACAACTTTTTAGCCCAAATGAGGTGGCTTTTAACAACTGCTATCCCTCAGCTCTGAGGGTCTGTCCAAGTTTTGACTGTCAAGTCAAGTCAATTTTATTTGTGTAGTGCAGGGGTCGGCAACCTTTACTATCAAAAGAGCCATTTTGCCCCCTCTTCAACTAAAGATAGATCGTCTGGAGCCGCAAAACATAACATAGTGTATAAACGTCTAAAATCTCTTTTTTATTTTCCCGTTACAACAACTGAATGAGACAAACAGAAGTGCACTGTGCAGGTGTAGGCCTACTTTGAAATAAGGTAACCATAAAAATAGGCTTACTGGTGATGTTTGTCTCCATTTTAATGGTGCTGTCCTCAACAGTCTTGGCAGAAAGAGGCATTTTTTTTATTCAGAATAAGTCCTGTTTTTGAATTTGGAGAATAGATTCTCTGATATTTTTATGAACGATTATTTAATGTTTTCTCCGTCTGTGAACGGCTTTCCCTCCTTACGATCTCCTGAGCTACAAAACTAGCAGCTGTAGTTGAGTTGTTCTTGAAAGTGTTTGCTTTGCTCAACTTTCCATTGTAGTTCTGGAATTGCTCTGTTACTCCATCTTTAGTTGGTACTTTTCAGAAATTGCTGAGTGCATTTTTAAAAATGTCTTTCAACATTGTTGTTTGCTCATTTCTCATATCAAGCACACAGATAAGTCAGAGTAGTGGGCAGTGAAGGTAAAGATGTCTGTCCATGCAGAATTAAACTCCATTTTTTTCAGAGGTGTCTTTTTTGGGGGATGTATTCATGATTAGATTACTGCGAGACTCGCACACTCAGGAAGCCGTCGGCTGGAAAAGGCGAGGACGACAGATGTGGATGTGACGCATGTTCGAGACATCTTTGGACAACTTTCTGGATTGAAAGTCATAGCAGAGATTCCCACAACAGCACTGAAAACTTATTTTGAAAGTTTACGTTACCATAGTGACCAAAGGCGACTGAGGCAAGTAAAAACTCCCCAAATTGTAGGAAGAAACCTTGAAAGGAACCAAGGCTCAGAAGGGGAACCCATCGTCCTCTGGTCGACACCGTAGAGTGAGAACAGATAGAAAAAAAAAACAAATATGAAAAAAAATGAACAAATAAGACTAAGAACTAAGAGAAGCAATGAGTCCAATATGAAAAGACATCTGCAGTTCCTCGTGTGCAGGTGGTTCTCTGAGTTGAGATTGGGCAAGTGGTTTGGTCCATACTGTCATACACAATGACACATCATAAAACTTGTGAATAAAGAAGTAGTTTGCAAACACATGAGAGTATCTCACTACTTATCTCTTCGAACAAATTTTAGAAACAACTTCTTAAAACTGGATAGCATGAACATTTCAGCAACTAGGCATATAACTCATTTTGAAAATCTTATTGGTGTTTAGGAATTAATCGTCGGCCGATTATTGGTGCTGATATTAGGCATTTTGACAATTCTCTGGGTGAGAGTTTAATTTTGACCATCAACGATAATAAGTAATTACAGTGTCTGCTACTGTGGCTCAACTGCCGTCTCTTCTCTCTCTCACCTTGCTGCTTCATTTAATGTCCCGCCCACAACAGTTTCTGATAAGTCTCTGGCTATAAGTCACATGTGTAGTAGCCAATCAACTTTAACGGCTTGTCTCTGACTCCGCATTCGCAAACAAGCACAGAAGAAAAAGAGGAGAGAGAAGAGTTTCAGCTGAGCATGGACTAGAGCTGAGGATGGAAGGTAAAGCAGTGTTTCCCTAAATTAAAACATTACAGTCCTACACACTGAGCAGCATGTAGCTCCTGTGAGCTATTTCCATTTGCCCTCTCTTCTTTATTTATGTATTTCTTTATTTTTTGCATATTGGTTCCAAATATCGGGTTATCAGTCCTCTAATAGGGATGCAATTACTTTTTACTAGCATATTTTTTAAGAGATGGAATTACAGATAGCCAGAGTCATTTTCTCTTTTCTCAATGAAGGATTATACATTAGAATAACTTAATGCAAAGTAAAGTTTCAAGAGTTGTGGAGATTTTTATCTATATAATATATAACAAGCATTTCTGCCCTGAACCTGAATCCAACAAATATTCCAAAAACTGCTCTGCAGTTTTATTTGTCGCTGAAAATACAAAAAGAGCTTAGTAGCTGACAATGGAAAAGCGTTTCAGGTAACCTGATAGTATGCATCTTGGCCACACTTTGACAGGTCATTTCATCTGTTAGTCAGGGTTGTTTTAACCTGTGTAAATGCCTTGTATGTCGTAGCTTGTACAGAAGTAGTACAAGGAGCTTTGGGCTGTACAGCAGCATGAAAGGCGAAACCGATATTTGGATCAGAGGCCCTGCTGAGCTACAGCAGCTGGATTTCCCTCTTAGACAGAGAGAGAGAGAGGGAGAGAGAGAGAGAGAGAGAGAGAGAGAGAGAGAGAGAGAGAGAGAGAGAGAGAGAAGGACAGACAGAGACAGAGAGAGAGTGAGTGAGAGAGGAGGGGGAGAGGGAGAGAGAGAGAGAGGGAAAGAGAGAGATAGAGAGAGAGAGAGAGAGAGAGAGAGAGAGAGAGAGACCTATACATGTCTCTGTCAGCCCTGCCTCACTAGTTCACAAAGAGTTCTGTACATAAAAGCGATAAAAAGTAATTGTGCCACTTGCCAAGAGAAAAAAAGCGGATCTTAGGGAAAAATGGAAAGCAAAGGGGTAGTTTCATTGTGAAGTGGAATGGAAAAGAGAGAGAAAAGAAAGGGGAAGGAGGAAGAGGGATTTTGGGGTACCAGGAAGACCTTCAGAAGGGAATTTTAATTGCATCTGTTTGCTGCTGATAAACACATAATCAGCCATACCCCCCACTGTTCCCTAATCAGTTCTGTTTAATGACCTCAGTGTCAAGCTGCAGATGCTTTCACAGAAGGGAAGCGAGCAGGCCACTCAAAAACACATGACTTATGCACCCAGACAGTTTTAAACAGGTGGGCGTGACCGTTTCACTTCAGGGCAATTTTTCTAAGAGTTTTGACACACCTGTCACCAGAATGCTTCCACATGAAATTCTCAAAGGAAATTGTTTCAAGTTTAAGAGGAGCATAAGATATAGCATAATCTGCTACTCTGTAAAAGACTGTTTTACTGTTTTACAGTAACATCTATTAAGACCATTGACTATTGATTATTTAAATGCTTGATTATAAATAACCTTTTCTGTGACTTAGCTGTTATTAGGTGGTTTGGATAGTAATGCATATTTCAAATTCTCATGATACTCTTCTTTCAGACACACCCATTCAGCTGCATTGTTTTTTCAGTATTTTTACAGACGTTATTATTTTTTTTTATTAACTCCTTTTTAAACATTCCGATTTTGGCTGACATCCAGTGAGGCTGTGCATCCAGTTTTGTTTTCTGATTTTCTTTTATTTTCATTTTATCATCAAAATAATGTGTAGATAAAAAAGTGAGGTGATGTAAGTAGTAACACTAATTAATTCTATTGCTGTGGGTAATTACAAATAAACTTAATATTTGAAAATGCTTGAAAGTGAATATGTTTGTATATAGCCATATGTGAACTCTACACTGTTAATGGTTCAATTGCATAGTTTAAATGAGTATTAAAGGTTTTCACTTGTGTGTGAGTGAAGTCCACGTTTTTTTTTTCTTATGATATTTGCATCCAAGGGGGCAGACTTTCCTACCTATGGTGTCTTCCTAAAAATGGTTTGTTTTTTTTAAAGGGGTTAAACAAGATTGTTTCCCACATTTCCTGCTACTAAATACAGTGTTCACCAGAGAGACCAGACACAATCTATTTATGACCATTTTACACAACAGCTAGAGAAGAGGTATATGGAGAAGTTCAGTCAGGATGTCGGGCAGCTTAATATATATCATTTTTTATATATAGTTTTTTTTCCAGTAAGGAGTTATTTCTTTTGCAAACCTTCCTGTGGGTTGTTCAAGTGACTTTGATAAACACACAAATAACCGATCCTGTACCTTACCTCCGGCTTTTGTATGGGACCCTGCTGTCTCTAGGGCAACTGTGGAAGGTTCAGGTTTCCTATGGCAACTGAGAAAAAGGTCGAGTCTCCCCAGCAGTCTTTCAGCAAATGGTCTGCTTTTCAGAAATGTTTCTGTCAGCAGAGAAACACTTCTGACTAATTAGTGTACCACTGTATTGAAAATGAGAATTACATGCTTCATTCTAACCATTCTAAACATTGGGAAGTGATTATATATACCAATAAGCCATTATGTAGCAAGTATACAATCAGTTCTTGAAATTGATGTGCTGGAAGCCACTTTTATAAGTGCCTTATTGTGATGGCTAAACAAAGTCAGAGCATCTCTAAAACAACAGGTTTTATGAAGTGTTCCAGGTGTGCAGTAGTTGGTGCCTACTAAAACTCATCCATAGAAAGACAACTGTTGAATTGGCGACTGGGTACCAAAGGCTCATTGATGTATGTGGTGTTAGAAGGGTAACATTTCTGGTCTGATCCCAAAGAGGAGCTCCGGTTGAACAAAGTGCTAATGGCTCTAATAGAAGGAAATCAGTATCTAAAACACACTGTGCACCATAGTCATTACTATTTTGGCAACAGGAGGGAGACCTACACAATTTTAGACATAATGTTATGGCTGATCATTGCATATACGCTGTAGCTTTGTGTTATAAAGTAACTGTCAGTGTATGGCAGCTGTGTTAACCCTTCATTTTGCTTCCCCATGTTCCTCACATATTTTAACCCTTTTTTAAATCTTTAAACTTTTCTGCAACATTCTCTAACAGGTGAAAGTCTGCTCTCTCTTATTTTTTAAAAGATATATAGCATTAAAAAAGCAAATCTCGCATTAGTTAAAAAGCTAATATCCAGCATTAAAAAAGATGAAAACACTGAGGTATGGTAAACCAATGGCCTAGTAGATAGAAAATTCCTAATTCCTAAATTCCTAAAGTTAGCAAATAAGCTAGTAGACAGATACCGGTGGTGGGTCCTTGTACATGTTGCAGTTAAATTAGCTGAATTGAAAGAAACTCTAATGCAGTTACTCACCTTTTGACAAAACTCTGTAAGTTTACTTGCTAGGTCAAAGTATTAAAGCATATTCAAAACAGCTCTGTTCGTAATGCTATAGAAAATAAGAGTGTATGATTTGAGGAACTGACATAAGTGAAAAAATACACAGATCAGAATGTCTCACATTTAATTATAAAATGGGGTTTTTATACAAACATTATATCTGGGGAAGTTAAGACATTTTGTAAAATACAATAAATACATTTCTGAAGGCTTTATTTAACTGAACCAAAAAAACAAAGAAATGTTTTTACAATGTAAATATATTTTGTAAATATAAACACATGTACAAGTTGATGCTGGGTTCGACCCCAGCTTCCCCCGCAAATGGATTAAGTGGTTTGGATAATGGTTGGTTGGTTGTACAGTTTGATTCCTGCAAAACACTCAAAAAGTTTGGAAAGGAAGAGACATGTTTTTATTAATATGTTACAGGACCTTTATTTTTAATTGCAAGTTTTAATCATTTAGGAAATAAACAATAATTGTTGTAGTTTTGCAGACCATGTTGTATTATTCTCCTCCTCATAAGGAAATTTTGGCTTTCGTGTCAATCTCTGATAACAGTCTGTATGTTTTAGCTTGAATTTGGCACAGAGAACTTGACATCTGTTATTCCGTAAACAAGCTAAAATGTGGACCCAACTGAACACAACACATTTCTACTGTCTTTCAGTCTGTCTGAGATGGGATTTCTGCATGAAATTGATGTGTAGCTTGGTCTTTGTGTATTCAATTTCAGTTTGCATTTACTTATACAAGATATCAAAGCAATGTGTTAGATTCTCATTCAATTTCTTCTCAGGGTGTTAAGTCCACACACATTTAAAAGTGGTTTCTGGCCTCATAATCATTTCTCAATGTTGTTTACTGTAGATGTTTAAAGACCAGCATTCTTTGCAGTCTCTCACTATGAAATGTTCTTTTGGATCCAATACTATGATGGAGTGATGTGATTATTGTCCATCTGTGCTTTCAAAGACTGAACCTTTGTCTCTAAGGTGAGGCGGATACCCCATGTTACCAGTTCACCTGCTTATTGTGGAATGTTACAGTTGTGTGACTCGAATATTCTTTAACCTTTTCTCTCTTATTTTACCCCAACACAACTTTTTTGAATGGGTTGCAGACATACAGTTTTATGCAAAAGTTTAGCTATCCCTTGTCAAATAATATTTTCAGCAAACATGCATGATGCATAGTTACTTTTTATGTTTAAATAAAAACATTATTGTGGCACACTAACATTGGATTTTATAAGGGGGATGCAGGTAAGGTTTTCTTCTGCTGACACTTTCATGAAGGTCTTGCAGGTTTTTTGCAGTTAAATGGGGATTTTGATTTATCAGCATATGAGCAGTTCTCCTTGAGAGTTTTCTTGGTCTTCCAGATCTCATCTTGACCTCCACAGGTCCCCTGAACTTCCATCTCTTAATCACATCTCTCACGGTGAAAACTGCAAGCTGACAATACTTTGATATCTTCTTGTAGTCTACTTCTGCATTGTGGGCATCAATAACTTTCATTTTCAGAGCCTTACACAGCTGCTTAGAGGAACCCATGATTGTTGAGTGCCCACAAGTGTATGCACAAAGTTTGAAGAGTCAGAGTATTTGTAAAGCTTTGAAATTAGCACCAGCTGACATTTACTAATGACAACTTTTGCCATGCATCAGATCTAACAAGCTGAGTAAGGTCTGAAACCTTGTAAAAAGAATCTGAGACTTTGAGACTGGGAAATGGGATTTCTGTTCTGTCAGGCAGATGAATCACAATGTCTTGCAAAGTGGCTGGTGTGAATCGGTCTTTAGTCTTCTACTATAGCAAGCCCATGTCCTGGCTTCACTCCATTGCAAATATCTGCTTGGGGGCATGTGCTTTTGGATAAGTCCAGCATGACCTTTTAGACTCGTGACTGAGTCATGCTCTTCTGAAGCAATCCTTTTCATAATGACCATGAAGAACCTTGGAGAGTTTCATAATCTTTATCCATTGTGTCAGCCTCAGCACTGCCCTGTGGTGTAGGAGGATGAGATAGTAGCTTCAGCATTACACCAGATCACATGGCCCATTGGGTCTTTGCATCCAGGACGAAGGGGCAAGAGTGAACTCTACTTGTCTCTCCCTCTTGGCCTTTTGTTGTTTGCTGTGTCCGTCTCATAAGCCGCCTGCATCTCCAAGTCTATGACACAGCTCAGCCTGCAGGTGGCTGGTTGTGTCTCAGAGCAGCATGCTCAGCAGACATGTCTTTTAAACTGCAGCAACCAAACAGGACAGTGGGAAGAATTGCCAGGCAGCATCAGCTGGTCTGAAAATTCTGAGCTAAAGATGTTTTTAATAGAGGCAGAAAGAAAGCACAGCAGTGCTAAGCGAACTAGTCTCAGCTGAGGCAGCCATAAACATGGGATCTTTGTCATCTGTTATCTGACAGCTGCAACAATACAATATCACTAAAATAATAGAGTATAAAACTATGCAGGTTGCAGTAAGTCAGGCAGAATGAACAGTAAATTATTCCAAGGATGGGTATTTTTTATTGTGTTGGAAAGTAATCACTCTCTTTTAAATTAACTTGCCTGAAATGTCCCTGATGAGTCTTTTATTGGTTAAGCTTTGGCTAAATGTCACACATCTCAGTGTTTACTGATTTTCTTTCACTCTTGCAATCCAGCTGGGCCATTTGAAGCACTGTGCCATTCTTTCAGTTTATGAAATGGGTTTGGCAAGGAATCTATCACTCCCGAATGCATAGGCCTATACGCAGATATACTTATAAACTCTTGCGAGCATGAGATTTCATTGCACATTTAGCCGCATTGCCAAAGACCATAGAGACTTCTGTGAAAGTCTCAACTGTATTGAATTTAGTGCCAGTACAGAGGCTGTGTTGCCCAAATGTGGCTGGCTCATGTATCAGTCATAGTGCCTATTTACAGTGTGGTTATTGCGCCTGTTGCCTTGCTCTTTTTGTGGCTTGCATGATGGAGAAGCATTCTGAAAATAATTTCTTCACTTTACTGTATCATCACATATTCATTTCTCATTGATGATCATTGACATTTTTTAGGCTGTATGACATTGTTGCTCATAAAACATCATAGCATTGATCTTTTTTTACTCTGTAAAGTCAATAGTTCTCAGCTCTGGATTGAATTAGTCTTCAAAGAATGTGAGCATGTTGCCTGCCAATGCAAACCACATTAAATCTAAAGAGACTACGTGACAAGCAGGCGCCAGCATTTTGGTTCTCTATTTGAAGCATTGACTTTAGACTATGTTCAGACAAGCCATCCATCCACTGCATTTTGTAATTAGTTCTAGTCATTTGGACGTCTTCTAATTCATACTGGCCTTAATGCTATCTTAAATTGGATCAAACCAACCACTTAACCCTGCATAACATGAATAAACAACTAATGTATCGGCAGTGGTCTTTTATAGCTCTTTGACTTTGAATGTTATTTGAGCAACAAAGATGTGAACTGAGCTTGCATTTTAATTTTTTTATTTGTCAATTCATGTTGAGTATACATATAAATACCTAAATTAAACTCTAAGAATACAGGAACAAATGTATCTATTGTTTGTTTGTTTTTTTTAATTATTATTAATGATATTCCACCACCTGTTGTCATAACCATTAAGCTCCAGGAACAGTTTTATCTTAATTTGTTTCCCTTTATTGCCTTTATTGTCCCTAATGGAATATTTGTGCTTTGCAGGTGCAGCCCACCTAATGCAACCTCATATTCTTCATTTACAATGTCTTAGATGACACCAAAATGAATTACGAGTGTAGGTGGCTTTGAATTAATGATTTACAGTGACACATTTTGCAAAAGGCAATCATGCCCGATTCTCCAGGCCAATAATAGCTGTCGGTACTGGAATGATTGATAACAATGTGAGATGTGTGTCTGCGTGAGTGAAACATAGCGATATAGCAACATTATGCCAAAGGAGACTTGCTGCAATAAATGTAAAAAGAGATTTATTGCCATTGTCACCAACATGTTGGAATTGTACTCATGTTAGACATGTTCCTAATGCCTGCACATGACAGGATTCATGTCCACAAGGGTTCTACATGCTCATTTCTGTTGCCACATGTTAAGGAAAATTCAGTGTAAACATTTTTAAAAAAATCACTCATTCATTAGATATTTAAAACATCAATTTATTTAGCAGACATTCTTATCCAAACTAAGAACTGTAGTAGAATAGGACATTAACTTAATTATTAAAACATTGATTTAGGACCTCTCATCGTTGGTGTCATTTGTGTATGTATCACAATGCTATTGTACTGATTTTTTCTTACTGTAATTCCACATTGTAAACCCTGCATGCATCATCACTGCCTGATAGCTGATTCTACATATAGTATGTAAAAATGTGTAAATAAAATACTATCTGATTAGGAGCCATTAGATGACATTATGACAAATGATCTATGTTATTAGATGACTATAAATCAGCATATGTTTTTAAAGCAGATGTTTGCAATCACAGCACTTTCTCTAGGTTTTTCTTTCTCACTCAAGCACCTTCCTTCCTTCATGCATCTCAACAGTGTGCTGAGTCACAAAGTTAGATGGGATATTTTTAGTTCACTGCAGAAGGATCTTCATGCGTGTATATGTTGGTGTATATGTGCATGCATACAGTGTGTGTGTGTGTGTGTGTGTGTGTGTGTGTGTGTGTGTGTGTGTGTGTGTGTGTGTGTGTGTGTGT
>JBBIGC010000033.1:1256558-1274086 GCA_037576955.1 Lepidarchus adonis
TCTCTCTTCTGCTCTCTCTCTCTCTCTCTCTCTCTCTCTCTCTCTCTCTCTCTGACTCTTTTTGTCATACTTTCACAGTCTCTGGGCACACTCTCTCCCTACTCTCAGGTAACAACCCATGCTTAACAAGGTCTTTGTTTGTCTGTTGATACACAACACGTAACGTAATCCATATTGGAAGCAGCGATGCACAAAGTCTTCACTAGGAAATGCTTTTTGTCAATTGTGTAAATTATTTAATTTAGATTTAATCTGATTTTTTGCTATAAGAATGTGTCAGCAATGACCAAAGCAAAAAAAAAAAAATGCATCTGTAGACAATTGTTGTTTGTACTCTTTATTGCACACCTGTTTACTTTATAGAAAAATGTAAACTGCACTGTCAACTGCACTGTCACCTTTTTATTGTTCAACCTTACAATAATGTTTAAATTTCTTGGGCATCTGAGAGCAATGTGTGTGTGTGTGTGTGTGTGTGTGTGTGTGTGTTTAGGATATGTATGACAGTGTGGACCTGAGACAGCGGCGCTCCTCCAGTCCTGGCTATATTGACTCACCCTCCTACAGCAGACAGGGCATGTCACCGGTCCTCCCTCGCTCACCTCAGCACTACTACAGATACGGTGAGCTCACACATACCAAATACATACTGTGCATACACAATATATACACTCTGCATATTGAAGGGCTTCTGCTTTACATGTCCTTGGCAGGAAGCAAGATAAGCATGTTAAATGCTTATAATGGCTTTGAGCGCAGAAGAGGAATTGAAAACAATTTCTGTAGAAATATCAATAGTCTCACAACAAATGAGAAAACTTTTTTTTTTTACTAATTTTTATTTATTTTGCTATAAAACCCTATTTCTGGAAAGGTTGAGACAGGCAAAATACATGTGAAATTTTCTTAGAATATTTGATTATAAAAGGAACATCCATCAAAGGCTTAGCACTTTGTGACAGGTTTCATAAAACAAATTACATTACAAAATATATTTTAGCTGTTGAGAGAACACATTGGATATTATTCTTTTTACTTTTGTAAAACTTTTTTTTTACTTTTGTCAGTTCAAGAAAATGAACAATTTATTTTTGTTTCTATTTACTTTTTACAATATGTTGTTTTCTAGAAATGGGGTTGGGACTTGGTACAGTATGGCTCTCTTGCCATGGCTGAAATGCATACTGTGCCTGGCTAAATTTGCGATCAGAGAGATTGTCTCATCTGATTTGTTCTGACTGAGAGTGTTTTCTGTTATGACTGGAGCTGTAGTCTTCATTCATGCTCTGCTTCTGTCACTGTCATTGACTGGTGGGTTGGCGCAGGCTCTGAGAGTGGCAGGAGCTCACCACATTACTCACAGCTGGAGGCCAGGTCCAGCACACCCACTACCAACCAAGCACCCAAGCATTTCCATGTGCCAGGTAGGCCACATGCCCGCTTTTATCCATTTGTTGCTCTACCCTTCATCCTTTTCAAGAATGCTATTTGCAAGGGTCTGACCAGTGTCATTCATTATCCATTTTATCAGCTTTACTTATTGTACAGGTGAACTTTGACGTCCATCTGTCAATTGATTGTTAGCTCTTTTACTTCATGCACCAGTGGTCAGGGAACCTGCACAGGACCCCATTTTGGATCCTTCTCAGGACAGTACTGATACTGTGTGCGTGTGTGCATGCATGCGTGCGTGCGTGCGTGCCTGTTGTATTGTATTGTATTGTATTGTATGTTATTGTTATTGTATGTTAATGGTCAGGGTAGTTTTATTAAAATTGTCCACTAGCTAGGATTATCCAGCTGACAATGGTCCTGTGGTCAGAAACTAGTATAGAAGATACAGTTCAACACATTGAAAAGGTCAGGAAATGAAACTGAAGCTAGCCTGAAAAACTGGGAAGATGGCTGCTGAGCACACTTTTTTTGAAGTAGATGTCAATGTTTATTTTCATATTATTTATTTGGACAAATTATAAATCACAAGGACATAAATAAGTGCTTTATTTATTTATCTAATGACATAATAGTCCAAATGTTTAAAATGTTTATGGTGTTACTTTTCTTTAAGTTCATTCAGCCTGCCATCACCCTCCCCGCCATATATACACAAACTCATACAAACCTCGTACATCTTTACTGAAAACTCACAACATATAGATGAAGTACAAAGGTACATGACTTCAGATCACACTTCGCTTCTTCCCTCATCACTGCTCTCTCCTCCATGTTTCACCTTTCACCTTTCTTTCTCTTCTCAGCAACAGTGGACCCCAACATCTACAGGAAGCCTCCCATCTATAAGAGACATGGTAGAGTGCGCTTGCCCTGTCCACTCCTCCCTCCCCCTCCCCTGAGGCTGATCGTGCCCCTGGGAAAGATGTCTTAGATTATCAGTGTTGACACTGTTAGATGATTTATAGCATATTTTAGTAGTGAAAAATTATAGTAATTATTTGGCTTTGGTTTAGCACCTGCCTAAAGAAAGTGGTATTTAACTCCTACTCCAACTCTACAAAATATAACTTTCCTGCTTTGACTTTTGACTCACTTTAGCAATTTAGGCATTTATTCCTTTTAGTTCAAAAATCTCATTAGCAAGAGTTCATTAAAGAAATCATCTCATCTCCAAAGATCCCCTTACTCCAAATGTAGGCAAATGCAATTGTACAGTGGCAAGAAAAAGTATGTGGAAGTGAATTGACTAACAGAATGTGCCTAAAATTATATAAAATATATTGACATAAAAGACTGTACTTAAATATTTGTACTGTACAGTTATGTTATTTCACAGGTGAGGAGGTAAACAGTGGAAGTCTAGCATTGGAATGAGTGTAGGTGAACGGTTCAGCCCTGTGGGTTTATTGGTGCGGGGAGTGACGGACGGCAGCTTTATGCCACGTGTAATGGGATTCAAGCTTTCCAAAATGTTTTGTCTTGTCAGTCCACAGAATATTTTTGTAAAAGTGTGAGGAATCATGATGTTATTTGGCAAATGTGAAACAAGCCGTCATGTTTCTTTTGGTCAGCAGTGGTTTTTGCCTTGAACTCTCCCATGGATGACATTTTTGTCTTATTTTTATTTTTATTGTTCAATCATGAACAATGACCTTAACTGAGGCAAGTGAGGCCTGGAGTTTTTTAGATGTTATTCTGTGTTGTTTTGTGACCTCCTGGATCAGTTGTTGATGTCCTCTTGGAGTAATTTTGGGAGACCACTTTGGGAAGATTCTCCAAGTTTTCTCCATTTGTGGATAATGGCTCTCATCATCTCTTATTACTCTCACATGTTGTTCACTGGAGTCCCAGAGCCTTAGAAATGGCTTTGTAACCTTTTCCAGACTGATAGCTTGGATGTTAATGACTTTGGTTCTCATTTATTCTGGAGTGCTTTTAGATCATGGCATGATTTAGATCAAGCCATCTTGAAGGCAACTTATCTATCTCTTTTATCTGCAACTTACACAATAACAGTGAGGTGTCATACAATGTCAAAAACTACCTAAGTATGTCTATTTGATCTGATACTACAAGAAATAAGGCTGAAATTTGACAAAATAGTAGTTTAAACATTGTTAGTCTGATGGTAAACATCAGGATTTTCTCATGGTCTATGCATCCATCTCACTGCCTCGTGTTCTGTTGTTAACGGAAGTCTTTTAACACTTTGTCTTTTGAGTCTTTACAGCATATTTACACCTAATTTTAAAAGCTTTTTTTACATTTTAAACACGATTCTGCCTTTGGGCAACTTACTTCTTATTCAGGCTTTGTTGCTTTTGTGTACCTAAACTGTTTGAGCTTGATGGACAAGCTATTTATTTTATCATTGGCAATTAATGTAATGTAATTTATCTAGTAAGGTTTTTTTTCAGGTTTTTAGAAGTATTAATTAGAATCCTCTTCCCAAGCCTTTAATTTGAGCACATCTCCTTTCAAAAGCAGTAATAGTGCATCTTTCCCTCTTATTTGCATGCTACTGTGTAGATTGTATGTATCTTTGTGAGTGTGTGTATTAGTATATTGGCATTACATGCTTGTGACACTTAAACTTTCCAAAATCTGAAAAAGGCACCACCATCAGCCACACAAAAAACAAGTCTTAAACAAGGAAGCCATCAGATTTCAGAGAGCATTTTCTGTGGAAGGCATGTTTCATAATCCTTTTGTTTGCTTTATATACTATGCACAATATAGGACACACTAGTAGATTTCTAGAGAAAGAGAGATAAATTACTCCCAATGCCTGTCCAACACACTATGTGGGAAGACTGTGGCACAGGCCAGCTGAGATTACATTGACCTGAGTTTGATCACAGGCTCAGTCTTCCTGCAGTATGATAGCATCTGTAAGGTCGGTGCTATAGCGGCTGCAGTGAGGGTAAAGTGAGTTTAGCTGTGGTAATGTGACCTGTATCGGTTGTTCAAAAAAACACACCAAGAAACAACACCTGCTACCTAATTCTAATCCTAACCATGGGAATCTATAGGAAATCCTTAATAACTTCAAATACAACAATTTTAACACAGGTAAATGACAAAACACTTTAATATTCAATCAAATAGAGAAAAAAAACAGCATACACTCACGAAAATGCACAATTTCTTCCAGAAGACTATTGCAATTGCAAATATTTTTTTATCTATTTTTCCCTTTATGTGCATTGGATCAACACAAAAAGGAACAATCAAGCATAAATTCAGACATGACAACACTAATGTGAGAGTTACAAGGAGTTCAGCATATTCCTTTTAGTCATAGAATACAGTGCATGAGCTACAGCAAGTGCTACAACATTACTTATCTGAAAGAGAAAACACATTATTTACTATCATTAAGTGCTTATGAGTATGTGTGTGTATATATATATATATATATATAGTGCCCTCCACAATCCACAATTATTGGCACCCTTGCCACAAAATCTGACTGTAAATCAGATTGTAGAAAATCTGACTTTTAACTCAAGTTAGGGTTAGGGTTAGGGTTAGGTCTAAAAAGAAATAGTCTGTCACTAAGAAAAAAAATGTTTAATATAAAGAAGTGTGCTACAATTATTGGCACCCCTACAAATTTCTTTAAAATAAATGCAATTAAAGCATTTTTATCATTTCTAGTTTACTTTCTAAAGTTGATCAGAGTAAAAAGTAACTTTTAATTAGTAATTAGTGTAATTGAGAGTCCTGTTGCTATTAGCCACTCTTAAACATTAGCAGTAGCTCTTAAAGCAGCAGACACACATGCACATACACCCTTATACACACTCACACACAAACATACTTTTACATAAGGATGAAATAACACAGTATCTCAGAGATGTGTTCATTCACATGTCACAAGCATGTAATGAATTCTTCACAAGATCTTTTTTTGATACTCATATGGAGGAGTTGCATGTATAATTGAAAGTTCTCGTGATGCAGTGGGTGTGTTTGCTATGCTATATGTGCAAATCAGAGATCAAGCTGCCTTCGTCTCCTTTGATTCTCCTCCACGTGGGTACCAATCTTAGACCTCACTGACTGCCCCTTTTGGGATGCAAATAATTCCCTTTTTCTTTTTTTTCCTTTTTATCACATTAATTAAATTCCCTCCACTCTTCTGCTGTACTTTCCCTGAACTACCACTTACTCTGTAAGTATTATTTCTACCTATAGTTTTGCACATCTGTCTCTGTCTCTATCACTACCCGTGCCTTTGTCTGTTCATTATCCCTATGGCTCTTCTGTAAGAGACTATTGTCAGTGCACTGTGAAGTTTGCTGTAGTGGTGGCTGTCTGTGTTCTGCGTCTTGCTAATGATAGTTCAATTTGCAATGACGTTTTGAAATAATGCTTAAAGAGCACTTTGCGGGTTTACATTCAATATCTGATTATGTGCAGAACTCATGCTGGACATTTTGTCGCATTTGCTAAGAACGGCTTAAACTGTGGTTGATGTATCTGAATGTACTGCCTCATGCTATTGGAGATGTGTTTTTGTTTTTTTGTTGTCGTTTTTTTGGGGGGTGGGGTGGGGGGGCTTCGGGCCATTCCTCTGGAGTGAATGAGGTTATTAGTGTGTGCCTCAGATGGCAGAGGGCAACCTTACAGGAATACACCAGCATTTTTCAACATAATTCCTTTGTCACACATCTTTCCCATGTCATTTATTGCCATTGACAAATTTCCCTGTATGTACCAAAAAAAACAACAACCAGAAAAACATGTTTCTTAGCATGGTTTCTTAGCAAGAAATTCTTTATTCTGTTCTTTTATAGTAATCTCCCATTGTCTTTCATCATAAATGTGTTGAATGTCACATTTTAAGCCCATCTGTTGTAATGTTTGTTTGAGTTGCTTCATTAACAGGATTTGAAGCACCCTGAATAATGAAAAAAATTACATTCTATTAATAACTAAAAAATTTTGACATCAATAAGTTTACCTGAACTGGCTTTACCAGTGTAATTTGGGGCGATATAAGGCATACTGTAATGTATTTTATTATGATGCTTGTGATTTCTTTTTATACAATGAGTTTTAGTGTATATCAAGTATTTTTGTTGTATATTTAATACTTTATACAAAGCATTATTGTGTTTTCTTTAAACTTGTGTTTGCTGTGTCTGTGATGTGTGCTTGAACTGTTTGGAAGTGAATATCAATTCATTTGGTGGATAAAGGAAAAATTGCATCTTTGTGCTGAGTCTTGAATTCAAACGAATGTCTGTGGTTACTAACCATATAAAAACTGCTGGGGTATTCCTGTAAAGTTGTCCTGCTGTTTGTTCGACCATAATATGTTTGCTATGTCTATTTTCTTTGTGCAGACAATCACAATGAAGCCACCAAGAGCAAAACAAGTGAAGATCTCCTCCAGTCCTCCAAGTTTTCAACAGTTTATTCACCTGAACATTACCAGCAGTCACAGTCAGAATATTACCAGTACACAGGTTCCCCTAAATGTAGGTGACAACTTTGCAAACACTGCATTCCATTTACTCAAATCCATGATATGTAAATGTGGAAAGGGCTGGGCCATATGAATGGTAACCGAGGCGTCAGATCACTTTGATCTTCTACAGCTGTGCTGTATGAAACCTCAGAGGATACAGGCTCTTTAATAATGAGACCCTTCGTAGTCAATGCTCTTTGTAACATTTATCTATTTTCCTCTCTCTCACTCTCTCTCTCTTTCTCTCACAATCTCTCTCCCAATCTCTCTTACTTGCTCTCACAGCTTTACGGGTTCCTCGGAGAAGATTCTCATCAGGAGGAGAGGAAGATGGTTGGAATCATGGCCTTCAAAGAGTATGCCACTACACACTCACTCTTTCTCAATCTCTCTCTCTCTTGCTCTCTCTCTCTCTCATTATCTCTCTCTCACTCTCGTTATTTCTCATTCTCTCTCTGTCTCTCTCTCTCTCTCTGTCTCTCTCTCTCTCTCTCTCTCTCTCTCTCTCTCTTTCACTCTCTCTCTCTGTCTCTCACTACTAACTCTATTCTTTTACACATAGACCAACTTTCTCTCTTTCTCTATTTTCCAATCCCCTTCTCACACCATCAGATTCAGGGTGGGATCGGCAGGATGATCCTGAAGGAGGAGATGAAAGCCCGCTCTGGTTCCTATGACAACGACCCCTGGGGCAGTGCACGGAACTCCCGCAGCGGCAGCAAGGAGACTCTGCACAACATGAGCTACAACAACACCATCAACGGCTGTGAGTGCAGCACCGCAGGGGAGGGAGGCAGGACCACGGTCTGTGCTATGCTGTGTAATCTATGTCATCAGGGGCTGGATAAACACAGACAGTGGGATGACATAGGCTATTGTTATCACCCTCATCGAAAACCTGTGCTTTCATTATGGGGACATTAGAGATGTTAAACGTTGCTATCAAAAGAAAACCTTCTATATCATTAAAAGTAACTTAATGGAATGAGGAAAATGAACCAAGATATTAAAAACCATTGCACTGATCCTGGAAAAATTGCTGAACCTCCTTGAAAGTAGAATCATTTATTGCAGTTAATAATATATAATAATGCACTTAATTATATATTGAACATTTTCATATTGCAGGTTTTTTATTACTATTTTGCCTTATAGTACCCTATATTCCTCTCCCTCAGGAATTTATGCAAAAAAATGGGCTATTCTTAAAACCAAGGAAGAGTTTTTAAAGTGTAAATAGACTAGGTAAATCTTTTTAAATATGCATAATTTCCTTCTAAACTACATGAAATGATTTTGTAAAAATTAATGTGTATTTTTAATCTACAATTCACCTTTTGGCAGCCACCGAAAAAATACAAATAGAAATACAAATAGAGCTTTATGTTTCTTTATGTTTACACTGTAAACATAATTCTTTATACTCAACATCAACATTGGCTCACTTAAGGGATAAACAGCATGAATACAACTAGTGCAGTATGTTGTCGATATAGAGTGTACATGAGCCCTACTGATGTGTATAGCGTAGCTCCTGATTCTCTTACTGCTGTCAATGGAGGCATGGCTCTGAGCCATCTCATTAAGTACAGTGATGCCTCAGCACACTTTTCAGTGAACCGTCGAACAAAATGTATTTTGTATGACTATGACCCAAGTAAACACAGTTACTGCAGAGTAAGCCCACAATCACTTCTATAACCAAATACTCACACACACTTAAAAGGTATAGAAAGGTCAGTTTAAATGTTCTGTATGAGAGAGATATGTAAAAATGAGGGTAACTCCATCCCGTGTGTCCATATATCTCTCTCTCACACATATCATTGAATGACCTTTTCAATACTGGAGGCAGTGAAGCAAAACATTTATATTTTGTTTGGTGTCTGTTTATTACCAATCCACTTCCCTGAGAGAGAGAGAGGGAGAGAGAGATAATAACAATCTTGACAGTGGTTTTCTTTCTAGTACAGATGATATTTGTTCTGGGCTCTAACCCACTTATAAAGAGAATTTACACTCTCCTGCCACACTGTTTAGCTTATGTTTGACTGTATGTACTCCATTTCACTTTGCCTTTCTGTGTGATCTGATGTTTTCTGCACTTTATCTATCTATCTATCTCTCTCTCTCTCTCTCTCTCTCTCTCTGTCCCTTTGCACGTGTGTGCTCTCCTCATTTCTATTTCGGTGTCTCTCGTGGGGAGGTGCACAAAGCAAAGCAGCTAGAATTTTCCTTTTCTCTGTCCCACTCTCCTTTCCCAGCTTTCTCCTTTTCTCCAGCATGACCGTGGCCCTGTTCTTGCCATGTTTCCCTACCCTTCGTGACCATGCCCACCGATGCATGTAACAGCCACCTGCTGTCCCTGTTCTCTTTTATTCATGAGTAGTAAGAGATGGAAAGCATTTTTATGCTCATTGCAGCAAAATCAAACTCCTGGCTACAAGCATAGAAAGTGAGGAGAGGATGAGTGGGTGGGTCTCATGAAGCATATCATTGATTCATGCAGATGGGAAGCACACACTGATGTTGGCAGAGAGAGTTTGAGGGACTTGAATGATGATGCATGTTCATAAGGGAGATCTACCTCATTGGGAGTTTTATGAGATAAGGAAGCACTATAACATCAACATTGTGGTGGCATGTTAGAGTGTGTGGCACTTTTAAAAGATATAAAGAAACAGAGGTTTAACCAATAAATACAATGCCATTAAGAAATGGAAGTTAGGGAGAATTCAAGCAAGTCGACATAATATCTAGAAGGCAAAAAATGAACAAAAACTGTTCACAGGTATGCAAAGCAAAACACCCACATCACTGCAAATACCCTACTCCCACTGCCAATAATTTGGAAGATCGTGTGGATATTAATGCATGGCCCAATGTGCACAAGAATCATGTAAATGGAAGGGTCTTTAAAATGTCTTCTCATCTGAAAGTAAATGCATGCAATATTCAATACAACACTTGAATAAACCAGGTGTACAGGGTGTCCTTGTAGTACGTCACACTTGACATATGGTGATTCGTGGTTACGTTATGGTCACATAAGGTTTTTTTTTTTTTACCCCTATGTTTGTAACATAAAATATTAAGTTTGCATTAAAACTAGTTGGCGAGCAGAGCGGAAGAAAACATTTGGCATCAACCAGTGCTATACGAGCGAGATGGTGTTGTGCCATTCGCTTGGGGCTGCTTGTTTGAAAACTTCACTGTGGCTTCCAAGCATAAAGCAGATTCTACAGTAAAGTTCATGAACTGTTTCACTTCATTACTGCTGTGTATATGATCCATGTGTTTATTTTACCCGTGCTCTTGCCACTAATAAACTACGACTCCCAGAAAGCAATTCTCTTTACACTTTTTTCTGCCCATATTACCCACCTGTTTTCCCACACCAGACACTACATAAGGCACAATGCATTGCTTCCCTATCAAACACGTCACATTCCACAACAAACCCCTATGAGAGATACTCGTGTTAGCTATATTCACACTACTCGTTTAATAAATATATGCCATTCTTACATGCATGAGTTCCGACTTATGGCGAAATTCATGTTGTATGTCGTGTTTGGACATACAACATAACTAGAAGAGCACCCCCTTGTTTTTTTTATTATTAAGTGTTGCTTATCTCTTCTGGCTACAAATGTTTGAAGGCAATAAGAGAAGCATTTCATCTGGACACATGGGCAGCTCTTAAAGCATTGGGTGGGCATTATATGTAGGGATTGTGAGGCAGCCTTTAGCACAGAAAAATGGTGGAGGGGAAAATGATTCTACTAAATACTGATTTGGTCCACAAGACAATGACATACACATCAGCCTGGAACAAACATGGAGCAACTGTGTACAATTATACAACAATAACCATGCTTTAAAATTCACAGAAATAACAATGAACATGTTTAGGTTTATCCCTTGTAGATGTGATGTTAACTTCTTTTCAGTTCTCTCAGGCAGTAAAGTCTATTTTATGGTCAGGGGTGCCCAAACTTTTACATGCAATACACAAATTAATCAAAGCACTACCGAAAAGAATACGAGGGTCTAGATTTACAGTATAGTAGAAAAAAATTCTCATTAAGAGCATTAAGAGTCACACATTAGGATGTACCTCATTGTTGAGTAGGAGGAGTAGGAGGAGGAGAAAGGGGGTGTATCAGAGATGTGGTAAAAGAAATTCCTTTACATGAAAAAAAATGAGCTAACCAGTCAGATAACATTTATTTTTAAGTGCCATGTAAAGATTTACTAATCTTTAAATTGAGCACAATCCCGAACTGCTACATGCATAACTGCTACTATTTTTGGAAACCATGTTTCTATGTACCTAAATATCTGCTTTTCTCATCTCTCACTGCATTTGTAGAACCCTAAAAGACAGTTTGTATTTATTTAAGGGGTTGCTGGAGGATGGGTGTTATATATGAAACCAACCCAAAAATTTGAGATCAGGGCAAACTGGTGCATTTATGCACACCAGGAAATGTGCTCCAGTCCCATCAGCCAAATCACATAAATCTGCTGCTCCTTTTTTGCAATTGTGTTTGTTTTTCATTATTTAATTTTAGCTGTAAGCTCTTTGTCTGTGTCACTGTGGCATGAGTTTCAGACTGATGTAAGCATTGTATTGAAGCATTAAATATTTTCTTTTTCTTATTTTGTTCTCACTTTTCAGCTCCTCAGGCTCCCTATCCAGCTGAAAACGGTGAGTGTCTCCTCATCTCATACCTACATGTCTGTTCAGTAGAGGAGAGCAGAAATGGAGATATATTGAGAGTGTTAGCATTAGAAGGAAAGCAGGTGATTGATCACCTGATGATACAGAATTCAGATGGGGATTTATAGCAGTACAGAGAATTAAGACTTTGTTTGGGAAATGTGGGAGCTGGGAGCAAGGTGAGTCAGAGGTTTTAGTGGCAGAAATCTCACATTTATGGCAGAGTAAGCTTTGTAATCATCGCCCTCTACTGTCCAAAATTAGATTTAAGTGCTGTTACTCTGTAAAATGTGCTGATTGGTGTGATTTTGTTTCAAGCATCTGATCAATGCAATGTTTTTGTCATTATCCAGACTACATATCTAAATCAGCCTCTTTGCCAGGGTATGGCAGGAATGGATTACACAGGGTAAGACTTGTACATAACAACAGTTAAATACAAGAATAAACAGCAAATTAGTCTATTCAGTATTTAAAACAATTACTGTCTCACAGTGATTTTTTATTCATTCTTTTTGGATTTGTTTTTTTTGTTTTTTTTGTTTTGTTTTGTTTTGTTTTGTTTTGTTTTCCAGCAGCAAAATACAGACTACTTTCAGTATGACAGTGGCAATGCAGTCAACTGGGGAATCAGAGGTCAGTATTAGCAGCTTTGCAGATCCAGAATTATATACATCTTCTTATAAATTAATATATACAGCTACTTAACAAGTGTATGTTTCTTTTTTCTCCTTCAGAATACAAGGTGAGTGTGACTGTGGGAAACCATCCTGAAATAATGGGCCAAAGATTTACAGTATTTCAACACTGATTGCTTTGGGGTCAAGTAGCGTCATGCTGAACATAAATGTAAACCAGAAAAAAGAGAAATCAGTGCTTCCAGGTCATAAGGCCACAGGAAGGGTCTCTGTCTGGTCCCTCAGGAATGAAGGACTGTGTGGGTTCACAGCAGGGGCAGGGGTCTGTGAGACCTCAAGGCGAGAATGTAACTGTCTAGCCAGAGGCAGCTTCCTGTCTTTGTCACAGTTAAATGTGCCAGTGGGGTGAAATGAGATTGTGAGGAGATCTTGTTTCATTTGCACAAGAGGAAGAAGGGGGTTCAGCAGGGGTCCTGCTTCCTGAGAGAAATACCCAGCTTTCTACAATGCCACAGGTGTGAAGAGCCATTAAACATTAGGGCTGTCACATTCAATTATATTATTTATCAATGTAAACAAGTAATATTAAACAAATAATATTTAAATAATTAACAAAAGGGGAAAAGGAAAATTAAAAGAAAAAACATAATCACCTTTTAAATATTTTTGGGAAAAAATAGGAAACCTTTAAACATAGGGGAAAACACAGGTCATTATTTTATCAAGCCTATTCTAAAATAATTACTGCAGAATCATCAAGAAGATAAATTATATCATATGTTGACCTACAAGCGTTAAAGAGTTAATTGGATAACTGTATATAAGATGTAGAGTTATTTTCCCTGTGCTGAAAGCAGGCAAGCTCAGCACGTACACTACCAGTCAAAAGTTTGGACACATTCAAAGTTTTTGCAGTTTTCCTGACTGATCTTCAGTTCTGAAAATAATGATGAACTGTTGTATTTCATTCCTTAGCGGAACTGTTCTTGAGGTAATATGAATTCTAAAAGTTGTTAAAGTCAGCTGTGTACCAACCTAACTTCTGTACAACACAACTGATGGTCCCAACCCCATTAAGAAGAAAGAAATTCCACAAATGATCCCTGCCAAGACTGTGAAGTAGTAAACCATTCCAGGTGACAGCATAATGAAGCTCATTGAGAGAATGGTTTGCAGTGCTCCCAACAAAGCAAAGGGTGATTTGGTTTACTCTGAGGAATCAAACATATAAAACATATTTAAAGTGATTTTTTTCTTTGTTACATAATTTTCCATATATCTTGCTTCATTAGAAAGCAAAAATAAGTAAAATATTGAATGAGAAGGTGTTTCCAAACTTTTGACTGGTAGTGTATTTCTTATGTTAGTTACTTTTTGCCTTTAGCCTGTACTTTACCCACTGGGTTTGGCCAACAGTGTGTTTGGAGAGTAAATGTGAATGTGTGTGAATGAATATTCATGTGTGCTGTATCTACATGCAAATAAAATTCCCTTATCATGCATTTACTGCTGCTCACTACCTGTTTGATGGTCTGTGTTTACAGGTTTACCCATATGAGGCTCTAATTGTAACCACCAGAGGGCGTAACCGATTACCAAAGGACGTGGACAGAGCCAGACTGGAGGTGAGTCAGCTCACTATCTCTCAACAGAGCCAAACCGTTTTTAAAGCTCATTTACATAATTTCTCCAGTTCAAGAAATATTTAAACACATTGTTACATGAAGACTAATGAACTAGTTATATAGCCCAAATTTATACAAATTTATACAATTGCCCCCTTATTGTAGTCAAAATAATACATGTGCTTTTTTGAGCTTGAGCGCGGAACGGAAACTTAACGTCAACCAGACCAATTTCAATCACAAACTACATTGAGATTTTGAGTAAAACACTTTTCTGTCTCTGTAATACATACCATTATACATAAAATGAACAAAATGTCTATTGCATATAGCTAAAATAAAGTGTAGTACTTCAGTAGCAGCCACATTGAAGGTATTGTCTATTTTTATTGATGACAGAATTTCATACAACAAACACAACACAATTAAGTTAATTTGAAATTTCTTAACTATACATACTTTGAATAAAATGTGATGATTAGGATGATTGTGATGCTGAAAGTGTACTGTACACTATACTACACAGTTTACTGCTTTGCATTGTTCAATATGACCATGTAATTTAAATACGTAAAGTATTGAAATCAAAAGTATTCCTCAGCCTGGATCAAATAAAGTTCTCAGTTTAGCCCTGATTATATTACATGAAATAAAACAAAAGGCACATTCAAAGTATGTTAGCTTGGCCCTAACACATTAACTAAAGGCTAGCACATTACTGTACATTTTATATTATAGTATATATAATAAATATGGATGATTTTCAGGCAATAATATATTTTTTTTATGTTCTTTACACATTTAGAGACACAGCTTGCTCAATGCTCATTGGTGTGGTGTGTAAATGTCCATTTTTATTCACTACATTAGCCTCATAGCTCCAGTGTAAAAATAGGAATCAAACTTCGGAAACCAAACACATCTCGGCTGTTCATCTATATTTGAGGTAAATGCAATAGAAAGAAGCAAATGATCCATCACTTAAATGCATTAACTTTTGATCACTTGTCCTTTCCAGAGGCATCTCTCTCCTGAGGAGTTCTACCAGGTGTTTGGGATGACCATGGCTGAATTCGACCGACTGGCACTGTGGAAAAGGAATGAGATGAAGAAGCAGGCCAGGCTGTTCTAGTGTTCCTGCTCAACATGCAGAGAGAGGAGATGGACTGTCCAATTCCAGCCAAACAGAAGCTGCCTCTTCAGTTCACCCAACAACAGACTACAGCACTGTGCCACTGGACATGTGACAGGCACATGCTTAGTATTAAATGGACCAGGATCTGTGAGAAGAAGACAGAAAAAGAGTGTAAAAATTCTGAATAATGAGGACTTGAGGTCATATCGATTTTTATTTTTGCTTTAATTTCTTTTTTCTGGTTGTGTATGGCAAGAATGAAGAAATGTAAAGATTTGAGATTTTGCCTTATATTTTTAGTTAACTTGCACCAGCAGAGTGAATAGAATGTAGACACTGTATTAATCAGAGATTTTGTTTGATTTGCTTGATTGTTTGACGATTGTTCATTGCTTGTGTAAACACACTAATGTCTTTTCTTTTCTTTTTTTCTCATTATGGACCATTTGCAGCCTAAAACAGTGGCACACAGTGGAAGTAAAACAAAATATTAAAGTTAGACTGCTGGAAACATACAAGCTTTTGCATAACAGTGAAAGCCAAAGTTTGACTGTTGTGTGTAATGCAAAGTAAAACAAAATGTTGGGAACGAGCACCACGAATGCTAGGACTGAATGAGTACTGAATGTAAATTTCCTTCTCAAAAAACGAGGATTATTAGACACAGTCTGAAGAATGTGTTGACCATCCATAGAGTTTTGTGATGGTAGAGGTAGGCATCAGTGGTTAGTTTCTCATTATTTCTTGAAGAATATCTATAACTATCTACATACAACAGCTGATATAGGAAATTAAAACTAAATGAGAAGTAATATAAGATGGTCATGGTGCATTTAAAAATTAAATATTGCTTTAGAGTGTCTGTTTACTCACATTCAAAACTTCTTTTATTTATTTATTTTTCCTTCAACAACCTATTTTGGGCTTAATACCATACTGTTTTGTGGAATTCATTAGCCACATGGTATGTCTTTATATTTTTGATTGGACAATCAGAAAGGTGTCCGCTATGATGTGTAATTTTACTAGAGTGTACATCCGACTGTTGCAACAGATAACAGAACTGACCACTATTGCACTTAATTAGGACCTAATAGTGAAGTCCATAATGCCAAGGGATAATTGTGAGTTGTGTATATGACATTAGTTTTGAAACTCACAAACAGGTGAAACACGTCTCTTTGTTTTTTCACCTTTTTGTGTAGTGTTTACTGCCTGTTTGCCATTAGAATGTTATGAAGTGTTCTACAAACTTCATAAGCAGGTAGGAGTGTGAAGTTAGAACATATTTTTGATTCTCCCTTTTTTAAACCAGTACAGCTACATATCTAGCGAATTTTATTTATCTGTCAGTACAATTTCAGCAGAACTATGTACATCTTATATTTAAATAAAAAAAGTTGTTTCTTGTGTAGCGCTCTCTCGCCCTCTCATCTGTGTGTGTGTGTGTGTGTGTGTGTGGTTTATAGAATATAGGTGTCTAACAGGGTTCTTTATTCAATAGAAGAAAGAGTTATGATCCTTTAAAGAATTGTCATTGTAAATGAAAAGTATTATTTCAGTTCCAATACATCCAAGAACATCAAGCCAGGAGCAGGTCTGCGTTCAGTTTCTGAGAGTCTCTTTTCAGTTTTTGTAGGGGTAGAGTTATAAACTTGTGGATGGAAAGGGAAATATGGCACAAATTTAGCATTACTTTTGTAGACATTTCTTTTATTTCACACATTGATTGAGTATAATTCAGAACTAATTTGACTCTTTGTAATGAAATATGTAGGTGCTCGTCGTTGGAGAAGTGATGCTGTGTTTCCAGTAAAGTGACATGACAGTAGCACAGCACAGGAACCTGATGGACAAGGTGGAGAAACCGACCGAAGCAGCGCGCTAGGACCCAGAGGCAAAGTCAGTAGAAGCAAAGGCATGTGTTGGCTTCATTGAGAACGTTGCAGTGCAGTAGCTGAGTGTCTGTCACAGACCCCACAGGAGGGGAGGGGGTGCGGAGAGCCATGCTCGGTCCAGACAAGTCTGGGATTTTTCTGTGACATGGAGATAAACAGCGGAGCATGTGAGTAGCTTGTTGTTGTCATCCGTAGCCAAACTCACAACGTTGTAATTTTGTTTTTTTGTCGGTGCTGTTTCTGGGAGACACCTGAACAGACAAAAGAGCAGGTGGCTGGGCTGTGCTGGACTATGCTGTGCTGTGCTGTGCTGTGCTATGCTGTGCTGCACTATGGTGTGTGTGCTGGGCTATGCTGTGCTGTGCTGGGCTATGCTGTGCTTGGCTATGGTGTGCTGGGCTATGGTGTGTGTGCTGGGCTGGGCTGGACTGTACTGGGCTATGGTGTGCTGGGCTATGGTGTGCTGGGCTATGGTGTGCTGGGCTGGGCTGTACTGGGCTATGGTGTGCTGGGCTATGGTGTGCTGGGCTATGGTGTGCTGGGCTGGGCTGGACTGTACTGGGCTATGGTGT
>JBBIGC010000033.1:1280216-1291336 GCA_037576955.1 Lepidarchus adonis
ACACACACACACACACACACACACACACACACACACACACACACACACACACACACACACACACACACAGGCATACTCATGTGCACACAAACAGTGGCACATGCCAACACATATCAACAAGTATTATACCTTGCAGTACTAGCAGTAGTCAATTTGCATGGATGAAAAGACTGACTTTGTTATTCAAACGTGTGGCGCAGCTTAGTTAGCCGATTCCCCCGAGACATTGTTGCTGGCTCTAACTTGATGACTTAATAGGTTAATTTGATTGAATTTATGCATAGTATGCTCCTTGTTGCTATGGAAATCTGAGGCGCTACATGCCCAGGTCACAGTCCAGTGATTCCCAACAATCCTATTCCCCCTGCCGTCCCCTCTTAGTGTTTACTTTGGGCCCGTTTACACTTCTGCACAGGATCAAATGCCAATGGTGGCCTTTGATCCTGGTAGAAATGTGGTTGTAAACATTAAATGTACAAGCTATGAAACTCTGCTTCACTAAGTTCTGTCCAGTTCTTGAATGAATTTGCTCCTAAAACATAGTGGACTTGTTTCTGTGTGCAGTAGTTTGTCCCAGTACATTGATGTTTGCATCAATTGTAGGAGTGTATGTCAACATGTATAATGTTAATCTCCAAAGTCAACAGCATGAGCTGCTCTGTGTGAAAAACGATTTATAATAATGAAATGGTGAATGTATTTACACTATGACTATTCTATTTTTACTACAAATAATACCAATAATAGCATTAGTGAACAGTGTATGGCCCAATTTTACTTGTTGATATTAGCTTTTACTTCGCAGCAGGTACGCTGACACTTCTTTCATCAGATCCTTCATTTGAATGTGTCTCCTTGCTTTTAACAAGCTCTTGTCCATTTGGCCCTGCCGTTCTCCCTCGAGGGAATCACCAATGGCATCTTAAAGCTGTTCCGTTATTTTATCAGCACAAGTGTAGTTTGTTTAATGAGCCCTCAGCAGGGTGAAGATCAAGGTAACAGAAGTGACACATTTGGCAGCAGAACTTGCCCAGAAATAAAGAAAATACAACTTGATGTACACACACAGTACTCCATCTGTTATCAGAATAAAAATCAGAATCAACTTTAACTGCCATGTATATTCACACACAAAATACATTTGGTTTGGGTTCATGGTGTTTCTCTAGTACTAGTGTGTAAGAAGCAGGCAGCAAAACTAACAATACAGAACAGACAGTACAGAGTATGCAATATACAATGGACTATACAATATACACCAAATTATATACAATATACAATATACACTTCACTGTATACAATATGTAATAAAAAATACACACTATACAGGCAATGTACCACTTAAATTGCAGGTGTTAGAAACTATTCAGCTGTTCGACTGTTTCAAGTTAAGCTTGTTTCTTTACTTTGCTTTGCTAGCTTGCTAGCTAACAGCTACCCAACTAACAAGAACAGAAATAAAAGGTGAACCATGGATGTTTTACACCAAAACTTATAGCCAGACCAAGCAGTCATTCACACATTTTATATTTGTTAATGTATATTATGTATGTACCTTAGTAATTTTGTACATTTGATTAGCACACTCAGGCTAATCTAGATAAGGATGAGAGCATTCAGAATGAGTGCTCACTGAAGTACCTGGTTGTAATGCACTTCATGGAGAGTATAAGTCAGCAAGGGCATGTTAGACAAAGTTTTAAAACAATGGCCACAATTATCTGAGATTTCCAAAGGTAGAATCATCACCTTAACCTTTGAAAAACGATTTCTCCAGACTAGAGCAATCACAGCATTTCCTCAAGCTTAACACAGATCTGTCTCAAGCTGGTGAAGAACTCAGACGTGTATGAAGGGCTGTATTTGGTTAGGAAACAAACTGTGCATGCGACCAGCAGCCTGCAGACTCTCTAATCACTGCTTAACAATCGTATGTTTTTGTTTACGTTGTGTTGACATGTCAAATATTTTAGGGTGAAATAACAGTTCAATCCAATACAGTAATGTGTGTTTGTTGTCTCCCAACACTATCTTCCCTAAATATTCTATAAAAGCCCTGGGAGATGGTCAGTTCGGTCAGACCTCTGTGGTTCTCTGACACAAAGACAGACAAGATAGCCTACTTTCATCAAAGAGGAAATGGTTTTACCTGGTTTCTCATTTCAGAAACACTTTGGATTAGAGAAGATGAAGAGAAGAGAAGATGATGGTCCATTCTTTGTGATTTTACAGGATGCATGCTATAGAACCATGCCAACTTACATTTCCATGCTTCTGAAGACTAAAGGAAGGAAAAGGCATAATTGCAGACAACCTGTCCTTTTCATTCTGAACACTCTGAAAGATGAGCCACAAAAGCAGTGGAGGTTTCTGTAAGTGACTGATAAAAGAATCAGTTTTCATACTGACTGTGATTTTACTGGAGGCATGTGCTACCATACAAATGTACTGAAATGTTCAGTTTCCTTCATGTAAGATTATGTATTCTTAACTTACTTAACTGTGGTTAGTCCTTTGATGAATCTGGGGGTATTGTTGGAATAACACTGACAACTGTGTAAGGGTTAGCATGAGATCAGACAGGGGGTGGGGCAATGTTGAGAGTAAATGATGGCAATTCAAAGTTAGTTCAACTTCCTCACTTAATGTGTCTGGAGCGTGTGTGAGTATTTACAGACAACAGAGCACTGGAACTGGGAGGCCTGTCTCTTCCGTCATCTCTCTGCCTGGAGTTCTCAATCTGAGTTTACTAAACATGGCTAATAGGCAATGCTGTTTTAGTAATAACAGTACAGCGCGTGGTCGCTATTTGGTGTTCCTTTGGCAGCAGGGTGATTTGTCCTTTATCCTTGATGATGCCATCAAGAGCTAACATTTTTATTGCCTCTAGATTTTTAAAAACATACTCCCATTTCTTTAGGAAAGAACAAAAAACTAGTGGTCTATGTTTCTGAATTTCTTTCAAGTGAGTGCAATCACAGTTAGTTCGGCCCCACCTTTAGTCGTCCTCTGCACCTTGATGGGTTTTGCCATGTCTGTTTGAAGTTTATGGTGTCAACATTGCAGAGAACATGCCTGTGTCCTGAATGACACCCCCACTTGGCTGCAGTAACGTTTTCCACTGCAGGCTCTTATGTATACTATGTAAGCAACCTTGCTAGAGAGGCAGTAATGTAGGCAGCTCTTTGTCAGAAAGATTGAAGGTTTAAAAAAAATAAAGCTAAATGAAGTCACTGGTAGATGAAGAGAAAATGAGTGAATTAACCAGTAATAGATAAATAAATAAATAAATAAATAAATAAATAAATAAATAAATAAATAAATAAAACAATTTTAAAAGTAAAAAAAAAGGTTTCACTTGATTTGGTTGTCTGGATTGTCTTACAGAATTGAATATTTTAGCTATTCAGCTGTGTAATATTCTTATTCCATTGTGTCTGGAAAACCTTGTTCCATACCATGACTGACCTACAATGTTTACATAACATTCATCTTACTCTGAAAATGCTGTTTGTGGAAATGTAGGTTGTGCACTTTATATATAAATTTTATATGGCTATGAATGTCAGAAATTTTAATTGTTACTTATAAATAGCTGCACACCTTTTAGATGTTATAAAATGTGAAGGGCAAGACATTTTAATAAAATCCAACAAAAATGATGATGTGATGCTTGTATCGTTCCTTCACTTACTTCTACTAATTAAATGCTATTTGCTGCTATTTTGTATTTTTTTTTGCTTGTTTTTTCTTTACGATGAATTATTTAGTAACTCAGATCTAACATGAGTGTTCTGTATATAGAGATGTAAACTGTTTTGCATTCCACATTATTTGTATTATAACTCTAAAATCCATTAAAATGTGTAAATGTTCATATATATATATATCTCAAGCTTTGCACTTGTACACCATGTAATATCAACAAAACTATCAAAAATTATTTATATATCACTAATATGATTAAAGATGATCACTTGCATGAATGGAAGGGAATATGCGGCTGGTTTCTACTAAAAGAAAGTTCATACCAGAGCTCTAAGAAAATGCATGCAAATATGAACAATCATTGTGAACGATCTCATTTCTTAGAAAGTACTGCATCATTTCGGAGAAAGTAAACTGCAATGGGCAATTACTATTTCTTCAGCATTGCCTTACAAGTGTGCGTGTGTATTCAAGCCACACGAGAGGCAGCAGGTCTAGTTGCAGATTTATGAATTTAATCACATTATGCTGTTGAGCAATAATTGTCCAGCCAACGCTGGAAAGCCTGAGCTTGGGCATGAAGAATGAATACTAACCTTGATTCTCTTCTCCAGTAAACCTTAACCACTACATTACCATCCAGGCCACCACATTACAAGGCAATTTTATGTGTATCATCTGTGATTAGTGCTCTGCTGGCATTAGATGCATTCACATGGGTCCGGATAATGGAATCTTTGAGCAAAAAAAAAGACGGGTGATGGGCATGCTGTGGAAAAGTCAATGTGCTAAATAATTTGGCAACAAATCACATAAACATAATACACTGAGGAAAAGGATTATACTTGTATGGACAAACGCTAGCTGGGGAAAGGATAGGGAGTGCAACATATCCAGAGGGCATGACACATGAGGATTTTTATTATGGTTTATAGGGGAAAAGTCACTATGTAGTAAAATAAGGGATTCGGATACAGATTTCAGTGGAAAACTGTCTCTCTTATTTTTTTGGAACAGGAGTTAAAAAGAAAAAGAAAGAGCTATATGTGTCACAGATGTATAAATACCAGTCAAGCAATACCAAAATTTGCATTATTGCAGTTTATACAGTACTGTTTATATTTTAAACTCTTTTCCCTATGACATTTGTCTGTCTGCCCATGCCAGTGTATTTACCTTCTTTTGACACATTACGCATGTTAAGTCAAGCATTGTCAGGAGAGGAATGGCGCACGTTTTCCTTCACCCACTTAAAATATAGCTTGGGTTCTTTGAGATTGACAAGGCAAGATAAGCCATGTGCCAAGGCAGTGCCTCGGCATGTTCAGACAAAAAAAATCGTATTACTCTTAGGTAAAAAAAAAAAAGCTTAATTTTCATGTCCCCAAAACATTTGTTTTTTCCCTCATAGCAGCACCCATTGATAACCATCTAGCTCTTGCCATTTGCAGCTCAGAGCCAAACAGGAGCAACAAATCACCTCTCACATCAGCACACCCCAGAGTATCAGGTTTGCAAGAAAACGTTATGCAAAACAGTTGCTATATGATCTGATGTGAAGTCTTTGAACAGATCAGTTTCTTGAGGAAGGCCATCTAGCATTTCTTGGAAAAGCTGTTCTGTCACAGACACCCAAATGATTTCTGTTGTTTCAGACTGATTTAGTGGTACCTTTAGTCGTTTGGTGATCTTAAAGAGTCTCTGGATTTGTTTATCAGACAGGCCACTCTATTTATGGACGGCTTGAGCGATGATCATTGTACACTCACACAAACATGCACATGAAAAATTAGACCACTGCTCCAGCCACTGCCCCAGGCCTTGGACTACAAAAACGGCTTGGGTCTCCAAGCTGAAACTTCACTGTGATCTAGATCTTTACTCTTTGGTTCAGTTGGAGTTGCAAGAGTGCTGCCTATGTTTAGGGGTAAATAATATCCTCAAGGCAGTGCAGAGAAGGGGGCATTTGTGTAAAAACAAATGGGCAAGTGAATGTTTTGGAATCTACCTTATTTTTGGCACCTTGAAGCAATTTGACCAGCCTTAAAGCTGAGCGTAATACCTCTCCTATAGGCCAAGGTAAAATTGAAAACATAACTTTGAATTGCCATTAAACATATTTAACTTTCTGACATCAGTACACCACTAGATCTACCAAAAAACCCCACAAATTGTACTGTGTACTAAATGGTAATGTTTGTTTTTATACTACATTTTTAAAAAGTCATATAGGGATGCATGATGGCGGACTTGTTGGAACAGCCAATTTAATACTTTGATTCGGGCAAAATTTGGATAACATTTACTGAGATCAATAACATGAGACATTTGAGTTCACTCTTGTTGTGTCCGAGTGCTCCTGTCACAATTATTGCAATGTTACTAGCTAATTCTTCATGAAAAACTGTATAAAATATTTTAAAATTTTACCTTTTTATGCTGCACTTTGATTTCATTTTAGTTTTTCATATTTATATTGCAATTTTGGTGACGCAAGTACCTGAAATGTCCTGTTGTGTAAAGTGAATATCAGAGTTTAGGGGTGGGCACTAAAATGCCCATAAAGAAATCTGAAAAGGCTTTGAACAAGGAAGGCAAGTTTATTTATATAGCACATTATCATACACAGAGGTCATTCAATGTGCTTTACAAAGGTAAAATAAGCATATATTCAACATTTCAACATTTAACATTAATGCATATTAAGTACAAAATAAAATAAAATATAGAAGCTAAAAGGTAAAAATAAAATAAAATAAAACAAAATAGAGGGGTTTTTTTACTAAAAGCTGTGGAAAATAAAGTGGTTTATAGCTTCTTTTCAAAACTAGCAACAGTTGGCGCAGACCTGATTTCCATGGGGAGCCGGTTCCAGCAGTGAGCCATATAATGACTAATTGCTATTTCACCTTGTTTAGCTACAGGTCTGGCCTCCACTAGCTGACCAGTCCCCTCTGTTCTAAGAGACCTTCCAGGGTGGTATTATTCATACATTTTAGAGAAATATTTTGAGACCAAACCACTGACTGACTTATACACAATGAGTAGGACTTTGAACTGTATTCTGTAGCTGATTGGAAGCCAGTGTAGAGACTTGAGGACTGGAGTGATGTGCTCGCTTTTCTTGATTTTTGTTAGAATTTTAGCAGCAGTGTTTTGCATAAACTGTCTAATGATCTTTTTGGGAAGGCCAATGAAGAAAGTACTGTAGTAGTTGACCGTACAGGATATGAAGGAATGGATTTGTTTTTCCAAATCTTTCTTTGGGACTAAATATCTTACCTATATTTTAAGATTTAATATGATAACTAAAACAAAATTCCTCCTTCAAGGTTATACCAAGAATTTAGGCCTGAGTTTTGGTCTAAATATGCCTAGGTTTAAGGCACTAAGTTGTCTTTGCTCCCATACTGAACTATCTCTGTCTTGTGTTTTTTATCTGTAGGAACTTATGCACAAAACATATATATCAGTATATGGTTTAGTCTCTACAATTCACAGCAATAAAGAAATTATAGTCAAAAGCACACATTCTGTGAACATGATTTTCACACATTAGTGTGATATATGAGGGAAAGAGAAGAGCAGTTTTTCCTCAGGCGTCAGTTCAGTACAGGAATTCATTTACGAAAAAATCTTTAATAGGTGTCCTATGAGATTACAATGCCAGATGCTCATTTGAGTGTTATACAGAAGACACAGAGATGTTGTGTTTACAAAGATGTTGTGACATGTCATCCTTCACTATATTCTCCACATGTGGGCAAGTACATGTGTGACATATACCAAGAGAACAACACAAGCCTGAAGGCTAAACACCTGCACAGAGGAAGTTGGATGGCTATATTATATTATGAAGGGTTTGTAACCTGGCCTATCAGAGGGAAAAGTTGCTGCAAATCAATAAAGGTTGTGAGGGTAACTGATGACATTTACAGATGACTTTGGAATAACATGTTAGACAATGCTTTCCACCATTATTAAAACACCAAATGAAGGAATATCCTTTGGAATAATGTCAATGAATTCTCCTGTTGAACCAAAGCCAGGAAGCTGTCTTTTAATTTGTTACCCATGTTAGCATAGAACAGATTTCAATAATATCAAACAGCAACAATATGTATGCTTAATTCACATTTTGGACCAGCCATTGCCTAATGTAAAGAGAAGTGGGTTTATGATTGAAGTGTTGTGGGTTTGATTTCTGGATCCAGCCAGCAGGTTGAAGTACACTTAAGCACCCAATCACCTACTGCTCCCTGGCAGCCCACTGCTCTGTGTGTTTCCACTGCCTTGGGTGGGTAAAATGCAGAGAGTAAATTTCTCCATACAAAACAATAAAGGTTTTAAATGTTTGTGGTGCTTATTTCATTTATGACATCAGAGTAATTGTGTTTCAAAGCTTTTCAGTTTATTAGCTTCAACAACAAAGTAGGCAAAAGCATTTTAAGCATAGAGTCATGCAACACACATGACATGGATCACCCCATTCCCCTCAGAGAGCTAAAGTGAGGCTTGGGGGCCAAATTATCTTTAAGGCCAGGTTGTTCTGTTTTTACTGGCTTGTTTTATTTGCCTAACCATTGGTTCAACGGGGTTGTTGACTGAATCAAGTCACTAACGCATTCAAGCAGAGATGATTTCATATGCAACTGAGCATAGCCTTTAGAAGTGTCATTTACAAGCTTTAAGATGATAGGTATTGCTTTAAATATTTGGGAAAGCAGAAGTATCCTATTAGCCGAATTCACTCAATTGCAACGTCTCTCCTAACATCATACAGTCATTCTCTGTTCTCGACTGCCAAATGTCTTGGATCAGCAGTCACCTTACTGATCTGAAAAAATGAAAGAAGAGTATAGTGACTGGGTCAGGACTGGTGAAACAAGTTCCCCCCCCTTCAAAGATCATGTTTTTAGTCTGATGCCGTTGTGTTTGGCTGATGTTATTGTGTTTATTCTACATCTGAACAGTATGTATATATATATATGTATATACACACACACACACACACACACACACACACACACATATATATATACACTGTTCACAATTCGGATGTAGAATAAACACAATAACATCTTTTGAGTTAAAGCATACAGTTTTGTGGTCAACTTGATGTAACACATGATACTGTTTTCATTCCTTTATTTTACAAAATCAGGAGACATACATCAAATAAAATTCTCATTCTCACCCTTACAAGTACAAATACACAACCACTTTCCATTAAACAAACAAGGCAAAGATAAAAAAAATGGACAGGATCAAATTACAGCTGGAAATAAGTGTTGCACCGCATGCAGTTTCTGTATGGTTCGACTTCACTACAGGTGCTCACACTCAGTGATATGATCAGAAAAGAGAGATAGGTTGAATGGGATGATGTCAGCAGCAGGCCTCACGTTAGAGCTGCTGGTGTCAGGGGCCTTTGGGGAGTGTCATGCATATCACGTGCTGAGTAAGCTGTTCCTGTGGGAATCTGTTCTAATCTCGCACTCACGGGACCATCTCAGGATTCAGCCAAAGCCGTCCACTGTTAGTAAGTGTGAGGAACGTGTGAAACTTTTTTGTTGCGCTCACCAGGCAATTGGCTGGAATTTACCTTGCAACTCCGAGTCTATTCTGTCTCCTAGCCAATCCCATCACACTTCTGTACCTTCTCTGGGATACAGAATTCCAGTCGAGCTTAAACCAGGGTAGAAATGGCCATTGAACTGATTGAGAGCAGGGCTGCTATAGCCCAACGAGGAATGGGAGCCTGAGGGGGAGATAGAAGGAGGGGGGGCGAGAGAAGAGGCCCACTCAGGAACTGTGGAGCCGGGGGAGTAGGAGCCGAAGCTTGTGGGTTGGGGTGCTCTCTGTGTGCCATCCACTGGTAGGCTGAGAGAGAGTGGTCGACTGAGGGGGTCTTCTCCGGCCTCCACTGACCCAGCCGCCACACCAGACATCTCTGTCAGGAAGTTGCTCAGGCAAGGCGAGGGACCCGCGGACGGAGGAGAAAGGCCTTTCTCAGGCGATGCCGAAATGTCAATGGCTGTGTTTTTAGGGCTAACTCTGGCACTCCCATCCCCTGACTCTGAGCTGAGTGGGCCTCCAGGGATGCCCTCTCCAGCGAGAATGTCTGACTTTCTCTTCCTCTTGCGTCTGAAGTTGCCATTGTCAAACATCTTTTCGCAGTTTGGGTCGAGGGTCCAGTAATTACCTTTGCCTTGAGGGGCAGAGAGAAAGAAAAGCTTTGAACTTGATTGAAAAGCAAACATTCATCACATGTTCGAATGCTTTAATTTAAAATGTTTACTCAGAACGATTAAATAGGGAAAAAAGCTGCTATATCTTACCAGGGTCATCTTCATCCCGAGGCACCTTCTTGAAACAGTCATTCAGTGACAGGTTGTGGCGGATAGAGTTCTGCCAGCCAGCTTTGCTCTTGTTGTAGAAAGGGAAGTTATCTGCCACATACTGATAAATCTGGCTGAGTGTCAAGCGTCGTTCTGGAGCACCATGTATTGCCATTGCAATGAGTGCTGAGTATGAATAGGGTGGCCTGACCAGCTTCATAAGGTCCTCTTGAGAAGGCATGGAGAACCAGCTGAGCTCTCCCCCGGCTCCTGGAGGACCACCAGGCCCAAGGTAGGGCCTCTGCATGCCATAGTGCTGAGGCACAAAGGGAGGACCTGCAGGACCTGGTGCTCCACCAAGGTATGGGGAGCTGTTGATCCCAGCACCGTTGAACCACAGGTAGGGGTTTGGCGACGAAGTGGCATATTCTCCAAGGTCATACGAGGTGGGGTTTGCCCTCTGTGGACTTGGCAGAGACGGAGGAGGGTAGTAGTTGTCGCTGTAGAGACTAAGTTCTGGAGGCTCCTGTCCCAAGCTTGGGAACTGGGGACCACATCGAGTAGGAGACTGACCTTGTTCATATGATGTCATGGTCAGTGCTTCATAAGGGACCCCTCTCAGGATAAAAATGGACCAGGAAGTTCCAGGTGTGGTAGGCTGTTTCCTCTATGGTCCTATGGTCCAGAAATCTTTCTTATGGTCCAGAAATCGTCAGATCGTCAGAAATCTCAGCTCTCCAAGACTGACTCCTAGTTGAGAGGTCCTGCTTTTATATTTTCCTTACTCTGCCATTGTTTGCCCTTGCTCTCCTGTCACCTGTCGCACCTGTTTTATTTATGCATACCTGGCACCGCCCTTCTCTGTCCTTATTGGTTACTTTCCCTTTCTAAGTGTTTGACAAGATTCACTGTTTAGTCAGTCAGTTTTGTGCCATTCAAAGAATTATATTAATTATAGGTCTTCACTAAAAGTTTTAAGTTACTGAGACACTGACATTTATACATAAATATAAATATTTATATGTAAAAGTAACTTGTAAGAGAACAACGTGTAACTTTTAGAGAACAATT
>JBBIGC010000033.1:1291436-1305764 GCA_037576955.1 Lepidarchus adonis
ACACACACACACACACACACACACACACACACACACACACACACACACACACACACACACACACACACAATGGCATGCTGTTTATGCTGTAATATACCTATAAGGGAGCTTTGTACTACATGAGGCTGTATCTCATCATCATTTTTAATGATAAATTCTTCATAAAGAGAATAAACACTGAGCATTCACAGCTATTAAAAGGTGCTCTTCCATCACAGCAGGTGAAAGCAAGCAGCAGATGTATTTATTAGTGGTAGTGGTATCCTACATTAGTGCAGGGTGTACTGTTATGTAGTTCTGTTACCTGCTGTCTACTATTAACTCCTGCTTTTTTAACTCTTACATTTTCACTTAAGTTCTGTCAGGTAAATGTAGTGTGTTTGTCTTTAATGACTTTATGTTCTTCATTTTCAGTGAAGACTCAGCTGCTGCTGTGTAATCTTACTGTGTCCTTCACCCACCCCAATAAGTCTGCATGTGTGCTCAATGATGGAGAAGACTTAACATGGCTGACAAAACTGGAAGACTGAACTAGGTAATCTGATGATAAGGCAACTTAGATTTTGCTTTATTAAAGTATTAAAGTTAAACATAAAACATGCAGTAGAGAATGAAGAAAAGAGTTATTTGATATTCGTAAAGTTCGCATAACCAAAAGTACAGACAATTTTATAACTTATTACACCTAAGGGAAATGTCCAAGCCAGTGCACAGTGAAACAAGGAAACTAAGTGCATTGACTGTAGCGCCTGGTTTGCTATGATGTGAAAGCTTTCCTGTGGATCCTCTGGGGTGTATGGGCTAACGTCTTGCGGGATGAAGTAGACAGCACTGGTGCTGAGCTCCAGCATCACGCTCCATTGCATCTATCAGCATCAGATGAGTCTTTGTGTAGTATGTAACGATGTCTCTCACACTAGGGAAACTCTAACACATGAAGCCATGAGTGCATTTAGGATCAAGTAAGGAATGATGATCTAAACTTATACTACTTACTACTACTACTGAAGCTGCATGTAACTTTGTGAAGGTCATAATTGATATCTTCTCTGCTTACCTCCATACCACTTAAGCCTGTGCCCAGAGAGTAGCCATCCTTGTTTCCATGGAAACGGATCTGGACGTTGTACACTTTTTGTTTGTTCAATACCATCAGTGTATATGGCTGATCTGTAAAGTTTTTAGAGCTATCTCGTATGAGGAAGGCACCATCCTAAACACAAGCAGTTGAAAGAAATATTAGTAACATTGTTCTGAGCAGGTGCCGATAGTTTTTTTCTTGTATCTGTGAGGCATGTTTAGTTTATTTCTTATAAGCACTTTCCTATTTGTTATGTAATGTAATAATATAATAAATCTTGTTTTTCTTAGAGATTGCTAGAGTTTACTTATACCTTTTTTTAAAATGTATTTAACCTGTTTAACAACAAATGCATGTTAGAAATGATAAAAAAAAAAGAGATGGAGGACTGTTTTAACCCAGAAGTAAATAGATTTTACACTCTTTGTGCCACTCACCTTGTTAATTTCTCTCAGTGTGGTTTCTGCTTTTTTTCGTGTCATTGGTCCTACATACCACTGAGGGTCCATGTCCTGTATTTAGATATTTACAATCACAGGTTTGGTATTCTGTGTCTTGGTTCTATTTTTAATAGGGTTACATCAAAGTTTGGATGATTCATGTCATAGTTTAATGGATTTCATTCTCAGGCTGCTCCTGGTTCGACTGACTACAAACTTTGTTACAACATTGCCATCTTGTGGTTATGTTGAAAATTAACACTGAGTAGTTTAGAAGTATTAGGACGTGTACCTGCGACATCTGTGAGGTTTGAAACATCATGTTTTGTTGTTCAGAGAGAGGGAAAGAGCTTTCCACCTGACCGGAAGTCAATCTGTGTTAAAAAATGATTATGACCCAAAATGTATTAAAAAATGTTTCATTGCTGTTTAGTTGTTTTAGAAAATAACAGGCAGGTTTGGATTAATTTGAAAGATTTGTACCTTCCTGTGGGCAGTTGTGGTAAGTGTGGATCTGACCGCACATTGTCCATTTCATTTGTAGGGTGATGTTTTCCTCCTGTGGGTGTATAAGCGATTTAATCCGTTTCACATATGAACATTTTTAAAGATGTTTATATATGTTTAGAATGGCGTTAGAATGGCGTATAAAATGTCACACTCAACAAACTGTATTAATTATTCCTATAGAAACGATACCTGATACAGCTGGGCTGGTTTTGGAGAAGCCTGACAAACGAGGTTTGGTTGTCCGGTCTATTTGAGGCGCTGCTGTAGGCCTGCCTTCAGAGGTGGAGCATTTAGCAGTTGTTAGTTTAGAACCTCAATAGAGGAATCTCTCTCACACAAAAAAAGACTTACTTTTGGTGGCTGTTGTTATGGGTCTGGTTGCTGTAGCTGCTACTTTCTAAAAATAAATATTTAGTCTCAGTATACAAAATTTGAATTTAAAATTAAAGTTTGAAAAATCGTATTCTCCTGTGTCTTATTACTATTATTATTATTATTATTATTACCGCTATGCCAACTTATGCATATATAATTTATTAATTTATTTCTTACTTACTCTTGCATTGTTTTTGGCGGGCTGTGAACATGTTGGATCTGGCAGTTGTGGTGTCTTTGTTTTTTGGACTTTAGAAGGACAATTACGAATGCTGTCTATACACACAAAGACAACAGCAGCAGAAAATAAGAAAAGTTTATCATGTTGAAGTGTTAAAACAGTCTTGAGTGCACTGCAACATAATGAAGACTCACCTATGTAATCGCCTTCACTCAGAGGCTTGGCAGAGCGAAAATGGCTTGGTATTTCATTCGGGGTTTCACCAGGGGGCTGCTCATAGTCATATTTGTCTTCGTCTTCATTAGGGTCATCTGGTACTGCACATATATAGGTGTCGTCTTCATTGTCTGGTTCCTCATAGTCTGGGTCACTATCATTGTCCTGAAAAAAAGGCATTTTAATGCTGATAAACTAAATGTAGTAAATATCACATTTGGATAGACAAAGTTTATTGTAAGCTTAGTCTGAAAAATGTCAGGACTCACAAATTCCTCTGTGTCCCAGGTTTTATGCTCATATCCAAAGCCTATTAAAAAACCCAAATAAAAGAAAAATTAAAGCCAAGTATGTAAGTGACCCAGGCTATAAGTCAAAGTCATAATATATGTTAAAGTCATATGCTTTAAATGCTTATAACGCTGTGAAAAATATCTCATGGTTTTAGATATTTAAAAAGTAATCAAGGGTAATCTTATTAGCCAACACATTTAGAATCATTTCATTTAAGAAATTTATTTAACATGTGAGTCTCTGGTCTGATCAATTTATTACTTAAACAAGAAATGAGCAAAATTTAGTTGATAATGAGTTTACAAACTGAGCATAGCCAGGTTTGAATGCAGCTAACCTTGTCGACTGTAAACCTCTACTATATAGTATATATAAGCATATACGTCATGATCAAATGAAAATGTACAGATTTTTCCAGCCAGTATGTTAGTGCAAAGCAATTGTGATTTTAAAGTCAAAATCTTTTGTCAGCAGGCAAATGCTTTCTGTAGGTATTTGACCCCTTCAAACCAGTATTTGATAGAGTTTATTAGATTTCCTCCTCTGTTTGGGATTGATTATTGTCAGTTCTTCATATCTGATTTGTTCTGAGTTAAATTTTATTAGATAGATTTTTATTAGATATTTATGGACCAAGGTTTTCAGATTAGTGCCAGAGATTCTCAACTGGATTGCAATCTGTGCTTTAACTTGGCATTGTAGAGGGTTCACTTCTTAGTTCAATGTATTGCATTGGATCAACACAAAACATCAGAGAAATAAAGCCAAATTTGACATTATTTCGCCAAACCTCAAAAACTGGGCCAGACAAAATTAACACCTTTTCAAAATTGTGGGTAAATTGTATTATTTTAAGCATATGATCGTTTTAACTCACATGTGCCAAGAAACAGGTGCTGGCAATATAGCAGTCAAACTGGAAGTCAGTTAAAATGGAGAAAAGTTAACTCAATCTTTCTGTTGTTTGTGTGTGTGCCACACTAAGTATGGAGAACAGAAAGAAGAGCAGAGAATTGTCTGAGTAGTTGAGAACAAAAATTATGGAAAAATATCAACAATCTCAAGGCTACAATCAATCTCGAAAGATCTTCATGTTCCATTGTCCACTGTGTGCAAAAACAGTAAAGACGTTTACAACACATGGTACTGTAGCTAATCTCCTTGGACATGGGCGGAAGAGACAATTTTATTAAAGACTACAACGCAGGATAGTCAGAATGGTGGATAAACAGCCTCAATCAACTTCTAAACAAATTCAAGCTTCTCTGTAGACTCAGGCTGCAACAGTGTCAGATCCAGAGGTGGACTGTAACGAAGTACATTTACTTGAGTACTATACAGTTTTTGAGTATCTGTACTTTATTTGAGTAGTCTTTTTTTGGAAACTTAATTTCAATTCACTACATTTCAAAGACAAAAATGTACTTTTTACTTCACTGTATTGGTGGTTGGTTCCTTTCAAGGTTTCTTCCTATAATTAGAAAGTTTTCCTTTGCCTCTGTCGCCTTTGGCTCATTGGGCGTTCGGACCCGCATTCTATAAACCCTGTAAAGCTGCTTTGTGACAAAGTCACTTGTAAAAAGTGCTGTATAAATAACATTGAATTGAATTGAATGGATTTCAGTTATTTTAGTTTAATTATTTTATTTAAGTTAGGTTTTTTTGTGAAATTATGTCAAATTTGGCTTTTTTTCTGCTTTTTAGTGTTGATCCATTGAACATAAAAGAAATAAACATGTGTATACCAAAAGTTGTAATTGCAATAGTCTTCTGGAAGAAATTGTGAATTTTCTGGAAAAATTCGAGAATTTCGGTCATGACTATGTAAACAGCATTTTTTTTAGTCTAGTTTAATTTCTAGTTTACACCATTCTGACCGATGCTTGGCATTACACTTTTTATGCAGCTGCTCTTCTGAAACCCATTTCATGAAGTGTTTGTGTTGATGTTGCTTGTAGAAGCTCTTGGTACTTTGTAGTAAGTGCTGAAACAATAAACAGGCAACTTGTGCACACTGTTTTCTCGGACTTGGCAACCCTGCTCTGTGAGTTTGCTTTAATTCATAATAGCAGATGCAGAGGATTGGAGCAGATGTAGCAGGGCAGAAATTGCACAAGATGACTTGAAAAGGTGGCATCCTATGACAGTGCACATTTAATGTGTCTGAGCTCTTGAATGTGACCCATTTTACTGCAAATGTATGTGGCGGTTGCATGGTTATGTGTTTGATTTTTATACACATTTTAGCTTTTGGCTTTTAATGCCTTTTAGAGTTTGGCCGAAACACTAGAACTTAATAATTAGGAGAGGTGTCAAAACAAACAAACAAACAACTCTAGGAACATGGGGCGGGGGGCAGTGGTTAGGACTTTGCCCCTGAGATCCAAAGGTCGCAGGTTCAAGTCCCAGCCTGGGCACCACTGAGGTACTGTCCCTGGGCGCTGCTGTTGATAGCTGCCTGCTGCTCCACATGTGCACAATCACTTTCACTTCAACAGTGAATCATCCAAAAGCTGAAATTACCCAAGGCCAGTTTTTTCTGTTTACATTTTCACTGTAAATTTTAAATTATTACTGGTGCATTTTGCTGTGGTGCACCGTGTGTGTGGACAAATAATCACTTTCACTTCACTGGTGAATCATTTTTAAGTTGAGGTGTCCCAAGGCCAGAGCATCAGGTCTTTTAGGAGCCATCAAAAGGCGCTTTTGAGAGGAACTGCTCTTCAGGGGAGTTTTTTCTGTTTGCATTTTCACAGTAGAATTTTGAATTATTACTGCTGCAAGTCATGTGACGTTAGGGATGATTCACAGGTTGGATAGCTTAGCTCCTTAAATGAAATCGTGTAGAACATGTGCTTTTTGTTAAGGCTTTCTTTGTCTAATGTTACATTTTGTTTAAAGAACTAAATACATTCACTCATTCAAATATAAAAACAACCTCAAAAAAGGTGCAAATGAACAAGATGGTGGCTAGTGTTAAGATTTACCCTGATGTGGAAGCTGTTGAGGTTTTGATCTGTGTAAGAAAATGTGAAAAAGATTTGAATGTTAGTGCGTTTGCAGACAGAGAGCTGTATATTCTGCTTCTATTTGATACTGGATTCGTATTCTTACCCATGAAACATCCCCTTCTTTTTTCCACCCTGGTTAATGTCATTGCAGATCTTTGTGATGAGTCTTTAAGGAACAAAGTATGTCAGAATAAAGTGGAATTAAAAACAGTTCAATTGAACTTCAAGAAAGTGATAAGAAAACACAAAACACAACTATGTGTAGATTTATTATTATGTAGCAATAATATGGCGCCCAAGAGAGAATTTACTTTTTTTTTTTTTTTTAAATATATACTTTTGGTTATTTAGGACACAACAATTAGTAGTTTGCATCTCACTGCTTCTCTCTGACGTTTAAAAGGTGTGATGTTTTATACAACTGTGTGCATTCTTTTCTTAAAACTTACGGCACATGAACATTGGGGAACTTCTGAAGATCACTGGTTGATATTGTCTGAAGTAATATAAGAATAAGGAGTGTTAGTGATTCTCTACTTTAGCATGTATTGTGATTATCCATTGTCACACTATTATTATTTCCTTGGCAAAGTTGATGTCCATCTGGCATTTACTTTTTCATCTCCTTGCATTCATTATTCATTGATACATATTAATAAAAAAAAAGAATAAACATGACATAGTGTGTAGACTATAGTGAGTGTATTAACTAATACATATTTCAGGTGTGTATAAATGGACTTACTTAGTGAGTGCTTTGCTTAAGTAGTTAAGTATAGAATAACATGCTTAAAACTGATACTGAAGAGGAAACAAACCAACTTACCAAGAATCTTGCACCATTGATGCCACTTCTCTTCACCACCGTGTCACAGCCATGCAGTCTCATCTACATACAGAACGTGAGAAAACACACTGAGCTGCAGTGACAGTACTTAGTAACAAAAGTACAGCTACATGTCTTTTGAGAAACTCTTGTGGTTGCCTGTTCAAGGAATTCTTTTTAAAAAGTGTAAGATTGGTGATCACTGAAACTTTCTCAACAGTTAATTGTGTTGACCTCAGTGTAGACCTCATTATCAATATCAAGTCTTTTGTTCATTTGTTTTATTATCTCTGTTCCCTTATAGATTAATGAACAGCATTTTAGACAGGCATGTCCTGGGCTGGTGGGGTTGGAGGTTTTCATTTCAACAAAACAGGAACAGTTGTTTGAAGAATGGGCCCAACTTTCACTGAAAAGTGGAAAGAGATGTGTATTCCACTGTTTTGAATGAAAACTTTCAGTCACATTGGCTCATTATGGATACGCTTGAACACTGCTGCTTTGAAAGAAATGCTACTCATGCTTGTTTATTAAATTATTTCATCTTAGAAATATAATGGGATGTTTATATATAAATGTGGATGTTAGATGGACTATAAACAAGTTTTAAAGTGTTAAAGCATTCATAGATCAACATGATAAAGCAAGCGTTTCTAAGCTCTTATGGGATGTATATATTTGTATATTACTTTACATTTGTACAGTTATATATTTTGTAAAATGAAAAAGGATCTAACAAACAATATAAAACATCACAATATCACATCTCACTACATTTTATGTCTATAAGTAAAATGCTATAAATTGTGAATATATGATTTCAAGATTACAAGATAATTGCTAGAAGACCATGTCATTACACATCAACATTAGTTTACTTTATTCTGATGATGAAGGGAAGGTTACCTAAAATATCGCCAGTAAACTTCCAGTGCACACCATGCATGCAATATTGTTTTAACAAATATATGTGATAAATTTTTGTGCCACTGTGCAAATAATCAGAAATACAGTTCATCACATTGTAATTCATTGCAAAATAAAAATCACTGATTATACTCACTCTCTTTAGGTAGTCGGCCAGATGATCTGAGTTCCAGCCCATAACTTCTGACTTTGAGGGAATATTATCCAAATTCATTGTGGCCAAACTAACTTCTGTTTTGCAGTACACTAAAGAAATAATAGTGTTACAGCAGGAATAACTTGTACTCTTCAGACATGTTAAACAGAGCAGACACAGTGAAGGTTTTTCTCTTCTGCTCTTGTTGCTACTGGCTTGTCTTTGAGAAAGTAGACAGCGTGTTTGCAGAAACTGCCTCTCTTTCAGTGAGGAAGGAATAGAGGAAGTGCTTGGTCATCAGATGTTTAAAACACTCTATGTTTAGACACTTGTAAAGCACCAAACCAACAGGGTGTGTTTATACTTGTAATCATTGTGGTCGTATGTTTCAGATGAATTTATTAAAAGTCATGTTGTGCAGAGTGGTTACATACGCTGCAGCTGTTAGTTCAAAATCTAAAGACATCAGAATGTCATCGGTTCGGCTTTTCAGTTCTCTGTAACCATTACCACAGAACCAAATGTTCTGGTTACTGTGTTTTTTTAATTATCATAAATACAGTTCCTGAAACAGTTTACTGTACACTCATGTAAACAGTTCTTTATTCTGCAGAAAAATCTGGCTGGAGAGAAGAACTGAATAATTATATCCCTTAAAGAAAGTGAAGAAAAATAATTTGGGCCTAGAAGTCATTGCTGGGGACTGATGTTGGTAAAATAGCGTAGTGTATATGTGCGCCAGTTGTGAGCTGCTGTCAGAAATTGCTGTAATTATTGTGAACATTTTTATACTGCCTTAAACATAAAGTAAAAATCCTTCTGAAATATTTGATGAACTTACAGAAATGTCATTTAACAGTGGAGTGCAGATAAATAATACTGCGGAAAATGTAGATCCTACCGCCATTTGTCTACAATATAGGTCAATTAAAGTAATATTATATATAGAGAATGACCCCAATCAACACAGGTAAAGCACATTTCAGGCTTGTTAAAGGTTAGATATCAGAACATCATGCAGTTTCTGGTTTGACCCCAGGTGTTCTCATTATGCGTGGCCTACACCAAACAGAAAAAAGAGGGGAATCCCTGGTGGGAACAGAGCTGTCAGCCAGCTGCTGAGCCTATTCCATATAACACTAAGGTGAGAGTTGTGAGGAGGCTCATCACTCACCTCCAGGCCAGCAGGAATCCCAGTGAATGTAGCTGCTGCCCTAGGGGGCTTTCACAAGGCTGCTGCCAAACTTTCTACCCAAAAGAGGCCCGTAAAGAAGGGTGGAACTCTCTTGTCTCACAGACCTGAGAAAAAGTAAAGTACCAATGATGTGAATATGTTTACAGTGGTAAATTACAGTCATAGTAGCACTATACATAAAGCTATATCAGGCACCATGACCATTTTATGACATGCAAACATCTACACACTTCTTATTCGTCTTTGGATCTGGTTGGTCAAGTATGGAAGCAATAAATTGTGAATGGCAAAGTAATGAGAAAGCTGTATTTATGGACTGATGATTCAGTTCTTCATTGGAAGAACTGTGCCACATAGTTCCTTCTGAGGCATCCCAGCACTGCACATCTTTGTCATGCGCAAGTGGGGCCTTTAAGCATAAAGGAAATGGGCCTTTTGTGGAATAGAGCAGACCAGGCTCACCCTCAGTGCTGTTTTTTGAAGAGGGTGGGGAGACCAAAGGGCTTTACAGAGATCACAGTCTGATTCTATCCATATGAAAGGTCAGTGAGAGAAAAGGAGGGGCTGGTATGGGTGGCAGTGGTTAACTTGGATGACAACATGGCAGTGTATTTAGAAGGATGGCCATTTTGTTCCCCATTCATTAGAGCACAGCAGGACAGCCTGGGAAAAACATGGTATCCCTAAAGGCAAACAGGCGTGACACAGTGTTCCACAAGCTGCTCGGCTTTCTGTGAAAGGGAGTTCGACTTTGAATAGATATCATACCTCTGACAACGGCCTTCTCCCAAGATGAGGTCAGAACAACGCGCATGTTCACAGTTAATAATCATTTATGTGTAATGACAGAACTGTTTAACGTCTAAAACAGTGTTACTGCAGTATTGGTGATGGAGAGCACAGTAAGATGGATGGTTTTAGGCTGCAGTATCATTAATGTGCATATCATGTTCAAATCCTATGTCAAAGTGGTTCCTTGTTGAAGTTTTGAATTAGTGCTACAAGTAAAAACAAAAACATCCTAGTAAACCCCCCTCTGCTGCCCCAAACTCCTCAGGGTTGAGACCCCCACTGGAGCCAATATCCCATCATTCATCAGGCCAGACACACTGGCAGATTTATGGCATTTCCCACTGAGCAGAAGAGATTAACTATGTATTAGTGGAAATAGTTAAATTAGTGGAGATAAGGAGGTTGGGAGCCCCATGCTATGATGATGAGGGCCAGCACTTTTGAGAAGTAACCTGACTTTTGCTTGGGGCAAGTACAATTATTTTCTACTATTTATCCACCTCTGTGCATTAAACTCCAGTCAGAGCAAAGGTGGCCTTAAATTAGTGATGCATAGCTTTGTCTTGCTCAAGTGTGACTCTGTACACCAACCCAGCGGTGGCCAGGATTACCATGTCAAACTCTTATATGCATACGGGCCCTTCAGAGGGGTTTTCTTCATGCCCGTGTTACAATGGGAATGCATAGCATCAGTACTGTCTGCATATCAAAGTACAACTAAATCAACACCCAGGGCCAAGTGTGAAGTACTACATGATAATCTCCTCAAACGCATTCACGAAGATGATCGCTGCTTAGTGTGATTCTAACAGAGCCCTTATTATCTTATACTGCAGACATGAAATCCTAAACAGTGAAACAAGACACACGCAGTCATTTGTTTAATTTATTTATTACACTATATAAATATACACTCCATCATATGTACAAAGCACAGTAGGAAACCGGGAGTATTACAGTAAAGTGCGGGTGAGTCTGTCAGTCATCATGTCCCCAAGGGCGGTTACTTCGGTCCCTTCGATCTGCGCCGGTTCTGCCCGTGGCCGCTCTGCCTCCGCGCGCACACGTGTTTGACCGTCACCTGAGAGCAGCGCTCGCACTTCACCGTGCAGCACCAGTGAAACTTGCAGTTGCAGCTGCTCACCGTCTCCGTGCGCCTCTCCTCCACGCGCAGGCCGCACTCGTGGCACAGGCGACGGCAGCTGCGGCGCTCCCACTGTGACAGTCCGTCCCCGTGCTGCACACACTCCCTGCCCTCGGTGCCGTGCAGGCCCACGGTCGCGTTCTTGGAGCAGTAGTCCGGCGAGTCCTCCAGGTAGATGAGCTCGGAGCGCGAGACCGCGCTCAGCGCATCCGCCACCGCCCCGCGCGGGTCGGCGCTGTTGCCCGCGCGCACCCGCCTCTTGTCCAGCTCCAGCTTGTGCGCCTGGTCGTGTTTCAGCTTCAGGTAGTCGCCCACGTCGCGGAAGTCGGACAGCTGCATCCAGCACGTCTGGAGACCGCAGCTTTCGGACATCCCGTGGCATCTGCAGATCCTCTTCATGGTCGCCTTCACAGCCTGCAAGGAAAGAGGTTCGTTAACTTCACGCGCTCGTGCCATTTTAACCAGGAACACGTTGGGTGGAGTATTACCAATCGGCCCGCGGCGTTGTTGTGGAGATTGACCGCAGCTCGGGCGTCCTGTCCAGTCTCAAACGCATCGACATACTGTTTGGAAATCTTCTCTCCGAAGTCCACGTTGTCACTGCAGCCCCCCCAGAGCCACCCACGACCCCCTGACATCGGAACAGACAGAAAACACGTGTTTATGACATGACTGCACTTGTGGGTTTATGAGTGTAATGCATTTTCATGAGTTTGTGATGTTCTTACCAAGCTTGCCGTTCCTCGAGTTGTCACAGCCACAGTTGTCCAGATCCCCCAGGCTGCAGTTTTTGGTCAGAGTGTGCATGACCCCCGCTGCGCTGATGGCGTGGACGAACGACGTTTCTCTTGTTGCTGTAAACCACAAGGGGACGATTTGAATGAGCTTGTAAGTCAATCAATAACTGAAATAGAAAGACGAGCTCTATACACTCACACATCTTACCGCTTCTTGGGCGTTTAGCAGCGGCCAGGTGAAAGGTGCTTTCCGGACAGTTCCACCTGTCCCACGCAAATTGGTGTTTGCACTCCTGCATCCCGCTCTGCGCTCCGGCCAGCACACTGCCCGCATAGCTTAAATACGCCTGAGGGAAGAGAGGAGGGGTGGTCACTGAAACCTTTCCAAATAGAAGCTTTAAAAAATAAATAAATAAAATACAAATATATATATATGTATATAATCATTTTCCGAGTAAAGAAATGACACTTACCTTTGGTCCAGTCATGAGTAAATTATGAACTGCCCTAGAAGATGAAACAGAAGAAGAAAAGTCAAATCGCAGTAATGCTATAATGTCATTGCTCATGTGACTAAACTGATTATACAGAAATCTGTCTTACCATGTGTGTCCCAAGAGAGTTTTGTGGCAAAGAAAAAAGAAAAAAATCCGAAGTAAGGAATAGAGCATTTTTCTCAGCATCGCGAAGCTCTGACCCCAGGATCGTTATCGGCATCTGATTCTTCATTTCAGACTCGTGTTACAGATTTATACAATCCACATCAGCGGCTGCGCGGGGGCTACCTATTGTTAGAGAATTCCAGACTCCCTATTGGTCCATGTCGAGGCAACGCCTCCAGTGAACTACAAAGGACATCGCCTTAGAGATGTTTACTTGTCTCTACGGGCAGCGAGAAATTAATGCTTTAATCCAATGACCACGAAGAGATTTACTCTCCAATACACTATAGATCAAAACTGATTTTATTTATTTATTTATTTATTTATTTGCAGTTGTGATAGATAGATAGATAGATAGATAGATAGATAGATAGATAGATAGATAGATACAGACAGACAGACAGATAGATAATGACTCAGAGACATATTATATCAGAAATATTTAATGTTTTTCTGAGTACAAAATATCAATGGACATATTAATTTATAGATAAAAGAGCCTCATGGATCGTGTAAACTTTAGCCCCATGTGAAATAAACAGTCAATTTGTGATGGAAAATAATAATAATAATAATAATAATAATAATAATAATAATAATAATAATAATAATAATAATTAAAATTAAAAACGTAAAACTGTGTTCATGGTGAAGGAACAAAAGATTTAAGTGATGAATTATGTGATGTGAAAAGAACGAAAAAAGTGCAGATATAAGGCATAAGTACTGCGATGGTTGTATCCAGCTGGCAGTATTGGAGTAGGGGGCTTGGGTGGTCACTTTCCCCGATGTCAGACTCGTGTTCAAATAATAAAGGGCAATAAAATATATTTACAAATATACATGTTCATATTTTAGGCGCGCGCAGTTGGTTAACTGCTGCGCACGCGCGGTCTCCTCCTCGAACTGTGCGGCCGATTGTTTTTATTCCTCTTTGTGCAAAAGTACTTGGTCACGACTTGCGTGCACCGGTCGCACTTGACGGTGCAGCACCAGTGGAACTTGCAATTGCAGCTGCTGACGGTCTCGATCTTCTTCTCCTCCACTCTGAGGCCGCATTCGTGGCACAGTCTCCTGCAGCTGCGCTTCTCCCACTGCGACAGGTTCTTCCCGCCCTGCAGACACTCCCTGCCCTCTGTCCCGTGCAGCCCCAGGCTCAGGTTCCGCGCGCAGTAGTTGGGGGAATCCTCCAAGTAGACGAGCTCCTTGCGCGCGATGGTGCTAAACGTGTCGGCGATGGCGCCGCGGTTCTCCGCGCTGTTTCCCGCTCTCATGCGCCTCTTGTCCATCTCGAGCTTCTGCGCCTGGTCGTATTTGATCTTTAGGTGGTGCCCCACGTCCCTGAAGTCAGACAGCTGCATCCAGCAGGTCTGAATGCTGCAGCTGCCGGACACGCCGTGGCACTTGCAGGATCGCTTCATCGTGGCCTTGATGGCCTGGAAATCAAGAAGAAACATTGGCGTTATTGATGACGGTCACTGACAACTTAAAGCATGGCAACCAAACACTTACAAGTCATACTTTCACACTTACAAGTCTGCCGGCCTCGTTGTTGTGCAAGTTCACCGCAGCTCGTGAATCATGGCCGTTTTCCAGCGCGTCCACGAACTGCTTGGAGATGTTCTCCCCGAAGTCAACGTTGTCACTGCACCCGCCCCAAATCCAACCACGACCTCCTGCGAAAACACATTCACATTTTGTCCCATACTGTCTTTTTCAAGAGGAATATTGGTGTGTGTGTGTGTGTGTGTGTGTGTGTGTGTGTGTGTGTGTGTGTGTGTGTGTGTGTGTGTGTGTGTGT
>JBBIGC010000033.1:1307894-1319751 GCA_037576955.1 Lepidarchus adonis
TGTGTGTGTGTGTGTGTGTGTGTGTGTGTGTGTGTGTGTGTGTGTGTGTGTGTGTGTGTGTGTGTGTGCGCGTCTTACCAGTCTTACCAATTTTCCCAGCCTTCGAGTCGTCACAGCCGCAGTTGTCGAAGTCCCCCATGCTGCAGTTCTTGGTGAGCGTGTACATCACCCCGGCGGCGCTGATCGCGTGCAGGAACGCGGTCTCTCTAGTGGCTGATAGAAAAGCGCACAGTGCAGATTAGAATAAAGCACAGCTTCCAGCCGAACATAAGAAAGTGCACATTTGTTTCTCCATGAGATGAAGGAGAACGGTTGCTCTGCTCACCACGGCGCAGTCCTTTATGGGTTGATAACTGCAGTTCGCTTTCTGGACAGTTCCACCTGTCCCATGCAAACTGGTACTTGCACTCCTCCACGCCTCGCTGCGCCCCCGCCTGTACGCTGTTAGAATAGGTGAGATAGGCCTGCAGAAATAAAGACGCAAACAAGAACCTGTTATTTTAGTTCGGGGTCTTTAACGCGTATTTCCGACACATAATGGGACAACACCAGTGTTTCTTACTCACCTTGGGTCCGGTCATCAGAAAGTTATTCACTGACCTAGAAAAGGGAAAAAGTTTTGTATATAAGTAACAGCAGCAGCGACGCCATGTGAAATAGATGAATGAATGAATGAATGAATGAATGAATGAATGAATGAATAAATAAAGTTAGTTGGAGGGCAAAAACGTCCCATCCACATTCTCATTAATAAGTAGTGAAAGAACATGTACCATGCCGTTGTGGACAGCACGTGACAGCACACGGAAAGGATCAGAGATGTGAGGAGTTGGCAGGAGCCCATGGATGCGAAAGCTTCCTCTGGTTCTCCGAGGCTGCTCTCTTGCGGGAACCCGAGGCGCAGGTACTGAGGGAGATATCCAGAAAGAGACAGAGACCATTGACTGGGGACTGGGATGGTCACGGTATTTATACCTGTCGCCCACTCTGAGTGGCAGCCTTTTTTCAACCTTTGACATTTCACTGTGAAAAGACGGCGAGGTGGTCATTGGACGTAGGAAATGCCAGAGCAACAGCACTTCAAAGCAGGGGCGCAATAGCCCCCAATTATTTTTCTTTTTCCCATGGATCTTCACCCAAATACTCCCTAAATTAAAATTAAAATCTTCTCCCAGACACAAAAAAAACTGTATGGCGTTTTTATTAGTATTATTAGTTTGGTAGTATATCCTAGTCGTCGTAGTATTTTATTGTTATTGTTGTTCATTTGTAATCAAAGAACTAGGATCCCATTAAGCAGTGTTAATGTGTCTTTTGGTGTGCAGTGCTCTACACATTCAAGTGTATTGAGCTAACGACTGTGCCTTGTCTATTGGAGGTGATGTGTAGTCCATTTGGACAATAAACTTCTCTGTTGATTGTCCAGTTGTGCATTCAGCAGACTAAACAGACTTCGTTACATTGTCTTCATGTATTTTTCGCTTTGTTTTATTGTCTTAGATTAAGTCTTAGTTTCTCAGCGTGTTAGTCGCTCAATTGCACCGAAATGCTTGTTCTACATCGTTTACAAAAAAGCCATAAAATCATTCAACACACTCTGCTAAGGGCCATGCAAATAACATGTCGCTCATCGACGACTTTGACACTGGCGTGTTAATAGAACAGCCTGGGAACGAATGTGGTGCGAAGGGAGTCTGGAACATCACTTATGTTGGCCTCTGCACATCTACTAATGATGCTCATTTCCACGGATTAAGCATGCTGGTTTATCTTCTGTTTACACCAGATCAGGCTTAAAGTAGGAAGATGCTTCCTTCCTGAGATAGTTGCCCATTCAGCGCACTCTTTCAGTTTTTCAGCTCATGGATATTTCTAGATTTTCCCTGAAATAAGACTTATTTTAAACGGAGTGACATGTTAATCATTGTTAAAGTGACCGAGTCGGCTTAACAAACACGAAAATATACGAAAAATGATATATTTTATCGCCTAACTACTTTCGATGACTTTTGCGATGAATTAATACTCTATGGAAATGTGAGTCCGGGTTGGAAAGATTAATTGTTGAAACCACACGTTGTCATCGAATTTCGAATCAAATCATCTGCCAATCAAAATCCCTTTAACCCGGTGTTTATTTGATGACCGGACAATGGCTGAGGCGCTCGAGCCCCTCGGCTTAAGCGGTTCAGCTCGCGCGGAGACAATGGTGGGACGCGCAGGTGAGGATAATCCTCACTAATTGCTTATCGGCGACATCAAGCCCTGACGGGGCCTGAAACCCAAACTCCCACACCTACTTGTCAAAAACTAAAGGCCTGTTAAAACGCCATCCTCGATGCCCTCACCCGCAGCTAACCAAAAGCACGCCAATGCGAACACCTAGCTGCTGACATTTCCCCCGAATGGACTTCTGGGATAGCAAAGACGCCAACACCCACAGAAAACTAAGAAAGGCTGCTCTTGGAGCCGTGCAGCTCTACACACGACAGAATGAACGGGTGTCTGGTGAACCTACCTTCAGACAAAGGGCTTCCATTGTGAACCACACACGAGAAACTCAGGTGCCGCTGATTAGAGCCACCGAGTGTCTGAACCGGAAGACGGTTCTAATGTTAACAGTCTGTTTGGGTCGATCCACCTCAACGCAAGCGCCCAATGTTTCACATAACATTTCTCTTTAAATTACAGTTTCATTAAGCGCCCCTGAGCGGATTTTTGCCTGATGAGGTTCATGATGGGGTCTGTAGGCTGATAAGTGGTGTAATAAAAAAAGGGGGGAGGGTTAAATTGGACGGCGCAGCGAGGGGCCATGTGCCCAGACGGACAGGTAGAGCGGCCGCAGGAACCGTGTCGCCAGCCTCGCCGCGCTTCAGCAATGTCCAGGGTCAGCAGAGACCCAGGCGCCTGTTCTCACACCTCATTAGCAAATAAGACCACGCTGGGTGAAAATAAATGCCCGGTTTAGACTGGGTTTGTGATTGACTAGTGGTCTTTTCCCCACTCTGGAGAGAAAGGCGACGTGGTGTGAAATGAATTGTAGGCTGAAACTGAAATGACTCCCTGCACCCTATGTAGTGCACTGCTAAGAGGGGAATTAGAATACAAGCTCGTAAACATACATATAACTTATATAAAGTGCACTTTAAAGGTAGTAGGAAGCCATTTCGGATTAGACGACTATGGAATGTAGCTTGTTGGCGCTCTATCGCCACCTGCTGGCCATAGCTGAAGTTAATCTTGGCTGATGTTTATGCAAATATATTTTTGAGGACTTTTTCTAGTTGTTGACAAGTTGTAAATGTCTTTAGACTAATGAGCAGCATATAGACAGTAATAAATACATGTTTATTACTCATAACTAGGGTTGTGATGAGTTCTCACCTCAAGGCTTTTCATTTTAATAGACTATAGATAGTAAAATATACAAATACTTTTTTTGGATGTCACTGATAAATTTAGTATGCTAAATTTGATAAATATAGGCTATAGTACAGTACTCTGATATGCTGGCCATATGCTGAACAGTATTTTTGGTTGATGTTGTGATGTAAATTTAGCTAGTTATATTCGAATAGAATTACTGAATTAATAGTAGCTTATCATTATCCATCAAAATGGAACCTAATTGTTATTTACCCCCTAGAAAACATAAATCTCAGCAAAACAGCAGCCTCTTTTACATCAGCAAATTTAAAAACAATACACGAATAGTCAGGGAGAAAAGCTGTACAGTTAAAGACTTAAAATAAGACAATTGAAAATAAAAACAAATTATAGGCAAAATAATTTCTTAAATCTGATCCTTTTTATTGTAAATGTTCTTGTTTACCATGTACCGCAGCTTAGAATAGTTAGTAAAGCTGTTTTTGAAGATTATTCACATATGTGTACTGTGTGATCACATTTCTCTTTATTTTCATGAAGAAACGGTTTTAGAAAATTAAGAAACGCCCCATTGCACCGAACAGAATTTGGTAAAAGATCCATGTTCGGATCCTGTCTTATGCCACCCCCATGTCTTGTTCTCCCAATCTTGGGCCCCAGTGACTCCCCTCACATTGGTAACCATGCATCACTCGGGGCAGTAGCACCCTTTAAACTGAAATAGAAAATGTAAATAGTGGTCGGTTCAAAGTGCCATCAGAGGAACATCTGTTGTGCTTGGCTTGGCTCCTCTATGTCAGTTCAGGGGCTCGCATCGCCTTTCCGCTCCTGCTCAATAGCTGAAACACAGAGAAAAGACTGTAAGCGTAGGGTAGGGAGTACAGTGGCCGTTCTGCTTAATCTGTCAGTGAACATGTCGTTCTTACAGAAATGGTCATTGTTATTCACTCTGTAAATTTTGCTCTGCAGACAAACCTGAGTGCTGATGGAGGATTTTGACTGAGGTAGAGCTGACAATAGAATATGTGGTTGGGAGGTGTGTGTGTGTATGTGTGTGAGGGGGAGGTTACATGCTGAGCTCAGTGTTGAGAAAGAGAGAGAGAGAGATGAGTTGACTATTTTAGATGATTAAGCTGAAGAACCTAACGACAGGATGAAGAAAGCTGTTGTTTTCCCCCTCAGCCAGAAAGAAAAAGAATAAGCTTCAGCAGAACTCCCCATACCATTGCAATGTAGACTATTTGCATTGCTCCAGGGGTCACTCACTCTCTTTAGTGGGCAGAGGGTTCTTCTCCTTTGTCTCAGTCTTCTTCAGCTTGGTTTTGTCAAACCTGGCGATCTCGGTGAGGTCTGGCTTGTCAGACATCCTTGCTGTCAACAGAGATGACAGATTTCACTGACAGTGGCAGAGCTATGACCTTGCTTTGTCTCCCTAAAGCATCTTTTTCAGGAGAAGCCAGTATATGTCATCCAAGGAAACGGTCGCACCTCACACAGAATATTTTTTTCTATGTCTATAATTCTTTATCGCATTTCTCGCATTGTCATAAATCTTGATTTGACTGAAAACAAGTATATTCCCCTCTCAGCAGCTGCCCTGCCAGGTGCTCATTAGATATTTTGGGAAAGCTACAGCTGAATGCCAGAGTGAGCAGTGCTGCGCCTCCCGCCTCTTCATGTATGACATGGACTAAGAGCACACGTGTACTACAGCAGTCTGCCCAACATCACGCTCCAATCCAACCCCCCCACCTGCCGCTCACCTCTCCCCACATGTGAACCTTTTCTCCAACATGGTATTGTCTCTTCAGCTCTTTGTTCTCTCTCTGCTGCTTCATTCATTTCCCTGAAGCATCCCCAATCTGTTAGCAGACCACCAGCCCCATTCCCCCATCCCCCTCCCTTGTCTGCTGTGATTGCCCTCTACCATGTGCTAAACAGCAGTGTCCTGGGTACAGAAAGCGTGAACCTTGTTTGTAAGCTGCACTGTTTTGATGCGTTTACTGCTATCGCCACACTGCCAGCATCCATGGCTCTTCTCCAGCTACCGCACCCACTCAGCACAGGTGGATTTTTGCGCACAAGCAACACAAAACGCTTGCTGATCTGTTTCCTTCTTACTCACTGGCATGGGGTAAAGAGAAGGGCTTACCGTATGGCACACAAAGCGAGGGATCCGGGAGAGAGAGGGAGACTGTCCGTCTGCTGTGTCAGCCGGCTTCTGTGCCTCTGCGTCTGCACCAGGGCGTGGATTAGAGAGAGAGAGAGAGAGAGAGAGAGAGAGACACACACACACACACAGACTCTGAGCAGCCTATCCCTTCTCGCTTTCTCCGGTCCTCTAGTTAATATTGATGTAGCCTCAGGAACAGCCTGGAGATGTCAGTGGAAGCATCGGCAGCATTGCTTTACTATTTATTGCATGATGCATTAATACAGACTGGCAGGATGATAAATATTTGAATGGACAGAGGGGATGGGATTTTTGGGTAGGGGGTACAGCTGCAGACAAGCATGGAGTGTTATGTAACAGTAGTGCAACACAGTGCATGAGTACGTGCATGTGTGTGTGTGAGACGGGGGTGGGGGTGGGGGTGGGGGGGGTTGTCTATAGCTCAGAGCGGAATGTATTGTGATTATGCGAGAGCAGGAGAACCTGAGTCATCACTCATTTTAGACGCTTCGTTTAAGTTTAATTTTAAGGCTTTGTCCAGCACAGCATTTCTGTCTTCTTTTCTCAAGCTGGATCATAAATGGCAGAAATTTGGCAAAAAATGTCAGATTAAACTGTCTTCGAGATCAGATCAGAGATCGGAATGGGAAGAGAAATACTGATGATGACGTACGAAAAAAAAAACTTTGTGAGGAAACATGATGGGGAACCCATTCTCCTCTGGTCGATGATTATATGATTATGGATCATATTGATTGTGAGTGCTCTTATTCCAGGATGTAAGAGTGGTTAGTGCTTAGAAATGGGCTTAGAAATTGTAACACAGTACTTTCACTTAAGACACTTTGCCACTGATGAGATCTGCCACTCAGTTGAACTGATTTGATGCCATTCACACATCATTGTTACAGTTTGGGTTGAGGGTGGTACATTAACATGTCAACCCATTTTTGGACAACTCCTTTCTTTGATAGATATTTACAGTAAAATTAAAGCTTTGAAATGTATAATTAATAATAAAGCTAAAATAAATAGATTAATGATGTAAGAATTATATATTGTGCGCTATTCCTAACAGGCTGATGAAATCGAGTAGTAAAAACGTCAGCATTATCCCACAGCTATTGCTGTGATAGTTGCAAATTTCCCTTTTTTCATTTACCAGGCATGTTGGGTCTAATTCACAAACTTGTACACAAACAATAACTCACTTCCAGTAGAAGAAGGCCATGTGTGCATGCGTCTGGATGCTGCTTTCCATCGGCATTTGTTTGCTGTTTTGTTTGAAAATTTGTTCTGTTAGTGTTTGTCATTTACTGGATTAACTTTTCTCTGATTGGACTATATGGACTTATGCTGCCGCTACTCCCTTCATTTTTGACTTGACTAAACGCTTCTGAGCTAGTTTGTATTGCTCTGGCTAGCCTTCATAAGCTAAGTAGCAGTAGCCATGACACTGCTTGCATTGCCACCCTGGCTGCTTATAGACACTGAAGGACACTTTTTTGGTTGCTATGGCTTCACTCAACTGACCTGTATTGCTGCTGGTCTCTACCTCTGCTCGCTAGTTCTGCTTTTCCCTGGCTCCATACGTGCTCCCCCTGCTCTCTATATCTACATTGCAGGTGAGTGAGTCTTCCCAAGCTCTCTTCATTCAGCACGAACACAGTTTGGCGAGCTAAAGATGGAGAAATGCATACACCTGACACTTTGCGCATTAGGGCGAGAGGCGAGGTTGGCAACTTAACGAGGTAAACAAAGTAAATCAGTTCGGCAGCCTTTCATAGCGAGAGGCGAAGTTGGCGAGATAATGGGACTTGACTGTACAGCAATCAGCCATTTTATAGCTACACCTGCCTTGTGTCTTATTTCATCACATCCAGTCAGCATATGCAGTGCCCTCCATAATGTTTGGTACATAGAAACATTTAAACTTTAAATCAAACTTTTCAGATGTGATTAAAGTGAACTATATATTCACTTATATTCAGACTTTAAGTTATTTGCATACATTCTCCATGTAGGAATTACAGCACTTTTTATATCAGCCCCCCTCATTTCAATGCACCAGAATTTTTGGGACAAATGGCTTCACAGGATTTTGTGATTACTCAGGTGTGTTTCATTGCTTCATTTGTGCAGGGGTACGATACATTTGCTTGCTTCTGCCATTATACTGTCTGTAGTTGCCATTGTTCAAGAAGAGAAAAGCCATGTAAATGAAAGTCAAAGAAACTATTATAAGGCTGAAAAGAGAAGAATTCTGGAAAAATGTGTAATAGACAAGACCAAAATTAATCTGTATCAGTGTGAAGAGGAAAGTGTGAAGACTTAAAGGAACTGTTCAAAATCAATGTACGCTAGCTTATCTGTTAAACATGGTGGTCTTATGGCTTGGGCATGTATGGCTGCCAAAGGTACTGACAGTGCTACTTATCTTCATTGCTTATGTTACTGCTGATTGCAGTTGCACATTGAATTTTGAATACTGTAGAAACATCTGCTCAAGTTCCAGTAAATGCCTCCAAAATCATTGGACAGAGCTTCATCCTGCAACAAGATAACAATCCCAACTATGCTGCTAAGACAACATTGGAGTGTCTCAAAGCTAAAAATGTAAAACTCTTGAATGGGCAAGCCAGTCACCAGATTTAAATCCAACTGAGCATGCCTTCCATTTGCAGAAGTAGAAACAACCCCCATAACAAGAGTTCAAGGTGGCTGCAGTATTGGCTTTGATGAATCACAGACTTCAAGCAGTCATTATATGCAAGCGATATGCAACAAAGTACAAAACATGACAGTTTAAATATACCTACCAGGTAGATTTTATATAAAAATTGTTGTAATTTCTCCATGGTGAAACTGAAATGTTTGCAAACTCTGGAATGTGCACTTTTATCATTGATTTAAAATTTTAAACCGTGGAGCAAAAGGGTTAATCCAAGAAAAATGTGTCTTTGTATAAAACATTATGGAGCAAGATGCTATCCAATGTGGTTTCTGACTACTTTCTATCATTGCCAGCATTAACTTTTTCAGAAAACATTAAAAGTTAAAACGTTGTCCTTCCTCTGACCACTTTGGGTAGATTCTAACCACTGCCAAAAGAACACCCCACAAGACCTGCAGTTTTGGAGATCCATTGGAGACCCATTGGTCTAAACATGACAATTTGGCCCCTGAAATCCTTACAATTGCCCACTTTCCTCCATCAACTTAATGCATTCTCCTAGAGAAAAAGTCCAGTTTTTAATTTTTTGGTCCTACAACCAATTCACTCTTTTCTATACTCTATTGCATTATTGATTACTGTTCTAAGGGGTGTGCTCTATTTTTCCACACTTTTTAGTGTGGTAGCATACGGTCTGGATCACAGCTTTCGTCTCGTTCACTTCCTTTTGCTTACTTGTATGCTTCTTTATCCTTCTTCTGTTGTATAACAGATGCTGAAATCCAACATTTGGTTCCAGTATTTGATTCAAAGATCTGAGACCACTTCTTTTGGTTCTGAATGAACTGAAAAATCAGAAGGTCTGGACCAAACAAGGTCGATGTGAAAACCCCCTTTAGATTTTTGGGAGAACTGACTGTTCACTTGCTGATATATCCCTATTCCAATATATCCCTAGACAGGCACCACCGTAATGTAATCATCAGTGTTATTCACATCATTATTCACATTTATTTGGTACTGTGCAGTGACCAAATAAAACAAGGAGACGTTGCTGCCATCTAGTGGTAAGTTTGTCACATCGTCGTTTTAGAACTCTTATGATTGACTGCATGAGTGTATGTATGCATGTATGTGTTATGTGTTATGACCACTGGCTGGTAAAGTAAATGACATTATTTCATTAAAATTGCACCTGTCAGGAAGGTGTGATATATTAGGCAGCAAGTGAAGATGATGTGCTGGAAGCAGCTAAAATGGGCGTGTAAGGAGTGTACGGATCTGAGCCACCTTGACCAGGGCCTTATTGTGACAACTAGACAATTAGACAGGGCATGTTCAAAATGGCAGATGTTGTGTAGTGTGTATGCAGTTACTAGGGGTTAAATGATAAATGTCTTCATTATTCACAAGGCTAGCTTGTCTGGTCCAATCCCACAGAAGAGTAAAGCTTGCAAACTGCAATTGTGGCCTTTGGTAGATATGACATCTATCTGTCTATGTTCTATTCCTGTTTTTTTGTGACGCATTTCACCTTATTTGGGCATTTTATTTCTTCTATTTATTTTATTTGGGCATTTTATTTGAGCCCGCCGCAGTGACCCAGCCGCCCAATCCCCAAGGCACCACAGGAAGGCCAGAGGAGGGCCCATCGAAGGAGGCCAGACACTTTGTACCACCAAAGAGGGCCCAGAGAGCCCCAGAAGAAACCTGGTCCACTGACAGTGGCCCCACTGATACACAGCAGGGCCCACCAATGGGACCACCAACGGCAAACGCCACCGCAACCCCCCCAATAAGGGGCCCAAGCAGCTCCAAATCAACCCTGGACCACCGACATCGGCCCCGTCATAGCACAGCAGGACCAAGGCCCCATCCTGTAACACCACTGTAAAGTTACCATCTGGTCAGGCCCCCCCGACTGCACTAAGGGCAGAGGAGGGAACTCGGTGGTGCCACTTCTGTGCACAGTTTAGAATATTCTCTGTCTCCAAGTAACCCAGCATATGAAGGGCTTGATATTTAGTTGATGGGTTGGATTAGCTCAGTCACAGAGCTCTTGAAACTCTGCAGGGGTTCACAACCTTCTCTCTGTAATTGCTCCAGATCATTATTTGCACATCTTATAACTTACTGCAACTTCATTCATTTTCCAAACCACTTCATCCATTGTGAGTTGCAGGGATACTGGAGAAGAAATATAGGGATACTGGAAAAGAAATATAGGACTGTTGTTAGTGAGATGGTGACTATTGTATAGTTGCCACTAGCTGCAATTAGTATGCTCTTACCATAAATTAACTATTTTTTATTGCATGAGTTACTTGAATGTTTTTTATCTTAATTTCTCTCAGTATATGTGATGTGATATCAGATGTGCATATACAGGTACATCTAAAAAAATTGAATATCATGAAAAAGTTTAATATTTCTTGACATTCCTTTCAGTAAGTGAAATCTATATATAATATAGAGATATTACACAAAGAGTGACATTTGTCAAGCTTTTATTTCTTGGAATTTTGATGATTATGGCTTTCAGATAATAAAACACAAAATTCACTGTTCCAGAAAAATAGAATATTGTGAAAAAGTTAAATCTTGGAAAGTCATGGTGTCACACCCTAATCAGCTAATAAACTCAAAACAGGTTTCCTGAGCCTTTAAATGGTCTCAGTCTGGGTCAGGAGGCTACACAATCATGGGGAAGACTGCTGACTTGACAGATGTCCAGAAAACAGTCATTGACACCCTCCACAAAGAGGGTAAGCCACAAAAGGTTATTGGTAAAGAAGCTGGTTATCTGAGCAACAGGGGCAATTGCAGCCTTGAGAGGATTGCCATTGGCAAAGGCTAATTGTGCTCTACAGTGTCATACAGTGAGCACAGGGACTATTAGAGGACATCAGACCCTCAGGCCACACTCATACAGTCTGTTTGTTTGGTCAGAGACATTTACACCAGTGTATTGTTTATCACTATAGCAGTGCAGATGATGATGATGATGAGCCTTTATTTGTCAGTACACTTTTACATGTCCGAGATGGGACCACTCAGACCACATACATACATACAATTGGGGCAGACAAACAGGTCAGTTTAGAGAGTAGCATGAAACTTAAGAAAGGGGGGATACACACTGGGACAGTAGAGGGGAAAAAAGTGCATATTTCACACTGTCTTAACAGGCAGTATGACAGAGCTAAATAAAACCTCAGCATATTGTAGCCACATAGCACATACATTTACACATTACACATTGCATTCGGGGTGGGGGGTGGACAGTGATGTGACCAATAGGAGCCTCTTGATCCATCTCTGATGGATGATAATGTTTTATTCTGTATATTCACTCTTTGACCTTATCCTAAAAAAGAATTAGGAAGGACCAAATGTCATGTTGCCATCTATTAAGGTTGAAACAACAGTCTAAATGGCAGTAGATGAGCTATCACGACTCATTAATTTGTGCCAAAATGTGTTAGTCAGTTCAAAACAAACATTTATCAGTGCAACATTGCAGAGAATTAAGGTTTTTCAACATATACAGGTCCTTCTCAAAAAATTAGCATATTGTTATAAAGTTCATTATTTTCTGCAATGTACTGATAAACATTAGAGTT
>JBBIGC010000033.1:1371655-1386101 GCA_037576955.1 Lepidarchus adonis
AGTATAGTGTATATATATATATATACTTCTTTTGCTGTAACCTGTATTTACCTGATTTCTCTCTTAAGAATCAATGAACTATGATAATAGGCTTTGACTCCGCTCTGCTGAATGAATGCCATGCACTAGATCAGTCAGTACTGAATGAAGCAAGAGGACAGTTAAGTGACGAGCACACCTCTCTGCTGTGAATGGCTTCGACATGAATTACCATCATTGACGCTGCACCTTGTCCATGTAACTTCTGTCAGTTTGAGAGGACACACATTTGGCATGTCTACAGAAAGCAAACAGGTGTGCTGATGAATTATTTTAAATTCTGAGTAATGGCTTTGTTTAGTGAACATATCTTAATGTCTTACATCAAGTCAAAGTCATACAATTGTCTGTAAAAGACTTGTCTGTTTTCATATAAGCATTTAATTAAAAGATAAGGCCACAGTTGGCACAAAAATAACAGGTCATGATGGAAATCTTTCTTTCCTGCCTATCTTCAATTAATCCATCTGTTGTAGGGTATGTGAACATAAACGGGATAGTTTTTTTCATCCAGGAGTCTTTAGCTGCCCAGTGATATTTTGTGGCTGGTACATTGAACAGATGCTGTTGCAGGTGTAACACTTTGGAAGCAGATATATTTGAGGAGTTGTCCGTTTTTATTCATTCAGGAGAGCATTTATCAAATAGAATCCAAAATATTCCATACCCACCTCCCTGTTACATAGCATGGGTATGCCCAGACTGATCACTGGCCTAGAACATTTTATGCTGCAATTTAATTTTTTTTTTTTTATTTGCTAATAGAAAGTAAAAATCTTGACACTCTCCTAAACATATGAGACTCTGTTCTTTGTAATTGTTTCAGTCAAGTTTTTGATCTGTTTGGTGATTTTTCTTGTTTGTTTTAGCCCCATTTCTACAGTCAGATATATCATATATATAATATATATATTATAGCCATCACAATTATGTGCTTTAGCTTGATTCCTTTTTTAGCTTTTTGAAATGGGTAGCATGTATACATGCTATGTATTGTCTGGAGTGGCATATTCTTTCTTTCTTTTTAGACCACACATTTATTAAGAAATGTGAAACTAAGATGAGCAATTACAGTGGGGCAAAAAAGTATTTGGCAACCACAGATTCTTCAATTTGTGCCACTTAAAAAGATGAGAGAGTTTTGTAGGTTAATCATAGGTTAACTTCAACTGTGAGAGACAGAATGTGAAAATAAATTTAGGAAATCACATTGTATGATTTTTAAAGTATTGATTTGTATAATGGTGCAGAAAATAAGCATTTAGCATCTACAAACAAGCAAGAATTCTGGCCCTCACAGACCTATTACTTTAAGAAGCTCTTCTATCCTCCACCCGTTATCTGTATTAATGGCACCTGTTTGAACTTGTTATATTTATAAAAGACACCTGTCCACACCTTCAAACAGTCAGGCTCTACAATGGCCAAGACCAGAGAGCTGTCTAACGACACCAGGGACAAGATTGCACACCTGTAGAAGACTGGGATGAGCCATCATACAATAGGCAAGCAGCTTGGTGAGACGAGATCAACTGTTGGAGCAATTATTAGAAAATTGAATAAATACAAGACCACTGACAATCTCCCTTGACCTGGGATTTCACGTTATGAGGTATAATTGATCTTGAGAACAGTGAGGAAACACAGAACTAAACAGGGGGAACTGGTCAATGACCTGGAGATGGCCGGGACCACAGTAACAAAGGTTACTTTTAGTAACACACTATGTCGTCATTGATTAAAATTCTGCAGTGCTCAAAAGATCCCCCTGCTTAAGCCAGCACATGTCCATGCCCATGTAAAGTTTGCCAGAGACCATTTGGATAATCCAGAGGATGATTGGGAGAATGTCATGTGGTCAGATGAGACCAAAATATAAATTTTTAGTATAAATGCCACTCACCGTGTTTGGAGGGGGAAGAATGCTGAGTTGCATCCCAAGAACACTATACCTACTGTGAAGCATGGGGGTGGAAACATTATTCTTTTGGGGCTGCATTTCTGCATAGGGGACAGGATGACTGATGTATCGAGAGATTTTGGGCAAAAACCTTTTTCCATCAGTGAGAGCATTGAAGATGGAACGTGGTTGGATCTTCCAGCATGACAATGATCTCAAACACAACCGCCCTGGCAACTTAAGAGTGGCTACATAAAAAGCATTTTAAGGTTCTGGAGTGGTCTAGCCAGTCTCAGGATCTCAGTCCAATAGAGAATCTGTGGAGGGAGTTGAAAGTCTGTGTTGCCCAGCTACAGCCCCAAAACATCACAGCTCCTGAGAAGATCTGCATGGAAGAATGGGCCAAAGTACCAGCTACAGTGTGTGCAAACCTGGTAAAGACCTACAGGAAACATTTGACCAACCAAGGTTACATTAAAAAGTATTGAGGTGAACTTTTGTTTTTGACCAAATACTTATTTTCTGCATAATTATACAAATAAACTCTTTAAAACTATACAATATGACTTCCATCAACAGCACCCAGGGAGCAGTGAAGTGGGGATAGTAACCCTCAATGGTTACCTCAATTTTGCCCAGACTGGGACTTAAACCTGTGACCTTTGGTTCTCAGGGGCAAAGTCCCAACCACTAGGCCACCATCACGTATGACAGTACATAACCAATGGTTTATTTGGTTTGTTCGTCTGTCAACAGACAAGGTGACATATTTCTGCAGTGGTAGCCTAGTGGTTAGAAATTTGCCTTTGTGATCATAAGATCACAAGTAGGTTCAAGCCCAATACAGGCTCCACTGAGGTACCATTGAGCAAGATTCTATCCTGTTACACTGCCCCTCTGGCTCTGTTGATAGCTGCCCGCTACTCCATGTTTAGATGGCCTAAATGCAGAGCATGTGTACTCATTGTTACAAAAACAAAACTCATTAAACTGTTCAGACCCTTGCATAAAAGTGCACAAATATTTTAATGGGAATGGTTGAAAGGTGAGTATTCAGAAAAACAAATGAACACATACATGTAAGACATTTTTTTCTGGCTATAACAGTGTATGTAGATGTTCAATTATTACTGCTCTAAAGCTTTAAAAGGTCAGCAAGTGACTGGAGATGTGTGGCAAAAGTATAAAGAAGTCTTTGACAGTCATAGTGTAAGTAAAGCTTTTGAAGCACCTTTGAAAATCAGCTAGAGGAAAATGTCAAGGTAAACAACCTGCATGTTGGAATGGGTTCAATTTTGGTGGTTCTAACTGATCATACACATACAGTGCTGAAAGAAATGGAATAAAAAGCCGTAAATGACTGCATTGGCTTTATGTACTCACCAAAAACAACATTTCTGAAGGCTGATTTTATTATGCTTATGGGATGTTTTGTACTGGGCTTGTGTTTTGGGGAAAATAAAAGGTACTTTCAGAGAATCCACAATTTCCATAATCCCTGCTGCACTTAAGACGAAGTGCTTGGAAGTCGTACATCAAAAGCTCTCATTTGTTTTTATTTGTTTTAGCTGCTTCCCCAATTGCTAATCAACTCTTCAACATTATCTGCTACTGCATGCCAAGACTCTGAGTGCTATTAATGATTCACTTGAGGTTCTATTCTAGTCCTCAATATAGGCCCCTTCAAAAAATAGTGACAGGATAAACAGTAATGATATACCAATACACATATATTACACCATCTTGCACGTTTATTAAATGATTTGTAACTTTTTCAACAGTGCTACCTTTGATATCATAAGCATGCACAATCATACACAAAATATACCTTAGTGCACTATAAAATCTATACTATATTTTATATATGTTATATATGCTGAAACAGTGTTGAAGGTGGACGAAGGTGGAATTAATAATATTTGTATACATAGCACCTTTCTTTGCTATTACTTGTCCAATTCCATCCACAAATTTCTGATTGATTAAGAATCAACCAATCACACAGTGCCATCTTACCACCAACTGCTACTACCACACCCTAGTGGGAAGTGGAGGACTAGCACATACTTCTTCCAGAGCCAGTCCCAGGATCTTTAAGAACTGCCACTAATGCAGTGTTGTTGGAAAACATAGCTGACTTGAATAGAACACTGCAAATCCTGTTATATCAGCTAACATACGCCTGTGCTGGCTAGCACTGTTGCTGTACGATGGGAGAATCGCACCAAGAGAGTGAGGCTGATGGTAGCAATAATTGGTCTTGCTTGGTTTGAGTGAGCATTAGCTGAGTGTTAAAACTCCTCCAGGCAGATTGAGCTGTTTTGACATTGATTTTTTTTCCTTTTACCTGACATTTCTTTGTCCATCTTCATTTAAGCTTCTGTATTCTGTATGGTTAAACTATTGCATTAGCAATCAACTGTCAACTGTGCTGTGTGAAACGGCATTTCAATACACTGTGTACTGTGTATATTGTTGCATAGACAATAAATATCTCTTGAAATTTAAATCTTGAATCTTTGAATCTTATTTCCCCTCACTGTTCTGCACCTGTTCGAATGACCCTATTACAGCTTTAGAACTGTAGCAATCAAACATCTATATTAATTCATTTCTTTTACATTTACAGCACAAAACTTCTTATATTTGCGGCTGCAGATTGTTTTTATATATAAAAAAACAACAACCAATAATAGCTTTGTGCAGTCAGCCTTCTGCTAACTAATTTCTTGAAAACTAAAAAAAGTAATGGTTCAGTGTTTTGCTTCCCTTCTATATTTCTGTATCTGTGTAATTTCTTGTGTATTTTAAACACAATTTTTAAGCATGAAATAGATCATAAATGTAGAAATTGTGGTTTATGGCTCTACCTGTGGTGTTACTAAATTTCCTGTTCTGCAATCTCATAAAAAGGTGAGCAAGTCTATGTTTAAATGAGCTCACCCTCAGCAGCAGAGGAGATGAGCTGTTTTTTGCTGCCAAACACGATAAAGCAATGATAAATGCTTGTAAGTGTTGCTCTGCACACTTCTGCCCTCAATAAGCCATTGAACTCCCGAGCTACAGCAGGTTGTATGAAAAAGTTTAAAGAGGGCCTTATCTGAGCATGCGACTGACTGACTGACTGACCGATTGAATGACTGAGTGCTGATACAGAATGAACTGGCTGAGGAAGAGAGCATGGATCAGTGACTAAACCTGCCTTCAAAAGGGCTTTGCTCTCCTGGATTATTTTTTGGGAAAGAGCTGTGGCTGTCTGATCTGAGAGAAACATACAATGCCAACCAAAAAGGGTCATTGAGAATATGGTAATGACTAGAAATGCCTCACAGTGCTGGCATTGCAGTTCAGAGTGGTATTGTTGTGGTTGTCTACAATGTTGACATCGAGTGGCATTTTAGAAGAAATACACATAACATCACTTTTTCAAACATAATGAAGTGTTTAATATTAGGCTTTATAAGTCTGGTGAATGGCAGATAGTTGTGTTCGCTCAGTAAAAGAACCAAGGGGGTTATTTGTCTTGCAAACTGAATATACAATGCTGTAGTGCACTCTTAAAAACAAAGGTGCCATGTTAAGGCAGCAAAACTGAAAAACATGTAATTATAGAAAACAACAATGTGCAGGGAAACATTGGGCCTTTTATTAGGTTCCACTTAACTTGTAGTTAGACCCTTTTCCAACCATTTTTTTAACAAACATTCCATTGAGGCTGCTAGTCTAATGCAGAGATGTAGTGTGCCATAAACTTTTTTCACAGTCTGTGTCTGTTCTGCAGATAAAAAAAGTTGGCCTTGTGCATTTGACAGCATTGACTATCTTCTATACATCTGACAAGGCACTGTTCAGAGCAGCTAGTGAGAATGAATGCCATTTTCCTGTACAGGGGGCCTTGAGTTACGTCGGTGTTCGGTTCCTCTGAACGTGACGTAGCTCAGATTTCAACATAAGTCAGAACTTAAATGATGATTAAATGTAATGATGTTGCAGAGGCTTTATTGAACATCACTGTACTTTATTAACAGTCGACAACATACATGAACAGACTTATATAACAGTAAAGCATTTAGGAAACATTGTTCCAGATAGAAATGCTCTTTTTTATGGCTATAACATACACCACAGCATTTAACACATTGGAGAGGTGACCCCCCAGCCTCCCACCTCCTTAGCAACAATTCCGGGATTTCGGGGATTTGTTTCCGTCACTATGACAATGCAACGTTTCATTCAGTTGCCGTAGCCAAAGCATCATGGGAGACGAATGAAAGAAATTGTTATCGGGAGAATTCAAAATAACAGAATATGAAGGAAAGTCTACTTGTTGGTTTGTTTAAAGAGAGGATCATATTAATCATTTAGCAGCGGCTGTTTCAGCCAAACATTGAATTGGGTTCGGGTCGGGTTCGGACAGAAACATATAAATGCATGTCTGGTTTGGGTCAGGTTTAATCACTGCTCTGATGGATGCTGGTAGGGTTCGGACAGAATAAAGGGCACCGTAAAACATGTACTAGGCGTTCAACTGCATTTTACTACTGTATATGACAGTTAATATGTTTTTTTTTAAAGAGTCAGCAATGTAACCACAAATTTCCCTAAATCCAGTATGACGTAAGGCTATGTGCACTTCTACTCATCCTCGCTTGAAAAAGCAGGACAAACAGTGTTCAGAGAGTAGTCTCTCAGAGGCACAGTTACAAAAGTGTCAGGTGAGGAGCACTGACCCGCTTCACACACACACACACCGCTGCGTGCATGTGTGAATGTGTCTGACGTCTGACGCTACCTTCAGGCTCAGGTGTGAGGCGATGTGTCAGAGGGAGTTGGCTGTGCTACTTGGCAATTAAAGCAGGTACAGTAGACAGATGGCCTTCAGCATTGTGAAACTGAACTGACCTGCCTATAATCCACTACCTGTTCTGATAACACTCTGACAGAATCCATACATAAACATCTCATCCATCCAGCTCAGCTGGCACAGATTCACTCGTCCAAGCGAGTGCATTCACCTACCTTCATAAAGCAGGATGATGCATTTAACAGCATGAAGGCTCTACAGAGCAAAGGTTTTATTGGCAAGTCTTTCACATCAGTAAATGATATTAATTTAAGCAATTTCTCTTCAGAAAGCATTAATCAGCAATTTCACCTGCCTTTGTATCGAATACAAGTGTGAAGCCACCGCCCCAGTGGTAATGTAGTGAGCAGCCATTAGAAAATCACCTGAAATAAATTATATATTAAAAAATGAATAATTAAAAAAACAAATCTAGCATGTCCCGCATTAGAGTTCCATCAGGCAGTCTCCAGCACATTACTCATTGTCATATCTGCAGTGATTCAGCTCGGCATGCATAATGCATCAGTTGGAATCTTCGGTGGATGCGCATCTCACTGTAGGTTAATCTATCCTCTATTCGCCATCATAAGTGTGCGAAAGCTGTTCTGCGTTCCTCCTGCGTGAGTATTGTCCTCCCTCTGAATTGCACACAGCGCATGCTAAACTAGCCGCATGCTCAGTGAAGTGCACATTCGGATATTTTAGCACAAGCAATCTAGTGATTCATTTCTGGGATTTCAAATGCCATAGACATGTTTGTTTTCGTTTACGACTAATGCATTGTTGTTCTATTTTTTTCTTTCACAACCAGATGCTGCAGGCCTATATATATTGCAAGTGCTAAACCACTGAGGCTTGCTAATGGATCGACGCAATTATTCAAGGCTTTGGGGGCTAATTTGAAAGAGTATCACAGCTGTAGTGGGTGCCCGATGATTCGTCAGTCTGGCAGTCAAGAGATTTGAAATGGAAGCCCCAATGATTTCTTATTTCATTTGCATTTATTTTTTTCTTTCTCCTGCTCCTCCTTGCTGATGAACTTGGGCCTTTTTATTCTGGGCTCTTGAAGAAGAAGCCAGCACTTTGCTCTCCTCCAGGGTGACAGCTATCATCAGCTCCTCTCTCTCCTTCTCTCGGATGAGTTCCCCCTGAACTGCCATCTTTCACTTTTATCCTTCCTTCTCGGCCTCTGGGGCGGCTGAGAGGGGAATCCGAGACAGAAGAGGGGTGACTGAGTCTGAGCAATAACAATAAAAGCTTCTGGTGAAGGAGAAAGAGAGCTATAAGCAAGAGAAACAATGCATGACCCTGGTGAGCCTGCAAGCCCTGAGACACCCAATAAGCAGCCCATCTGCCATTGTCTCGACGTTATTACCAAAACGACAAGAGAATTATAGAATTAAGAAGGATATGACTGTTAATTGGTCCTCTCGAAATTGCTGGCTCTGGAGCTCCTAGCAGCTTTCAGCTCTGTGCTTTTTCAAATGGTTCATTCCTGTAATCTCTCTCTCGTGTAACGGTGGGACGCCATAAGCTGGACAGTCTCTTGCCTATTGGCACATATGCTCATGCATATTACTCTAGCAAGTAACAGCTCACGCGGGGCTTCTGGGGTTTGTTTACATAACACATCTTTGTCCGCAGCACTGGCAATTCCTGGGCTATGTTAAGGCTGTGTTCTGTTAATATATTCTGATGACCATGTCATGCTGGCAAAAATGATATTTTTGTTACAAAAATAGCAAATATTTAGTAAATTTCAATAAGTCACCAACTCCAAAGCTATTCTACTCTAAGACAATACCCCATGATAGTGCCAAAAAATGCATTAAATGTCATTAAATGTGTAACGGTGGAGTTAAATATAACACTGCAATTTGTTTCTTGGTATCAGCTATTAACTGTTACTTTAGGAGTTAGTTACAACATTAGCTATGAAGGCACATAAAAACACTTTGTCTGAAACACATGTCTGAGGTCGACCACTGCAAACAATCAGAAATCAAAGTTAGATTAATATTCAAAGGCTAAGGTGGTGCCCAGGAATGCTTCTTTAGGTTCCTCCCTGTTTGCCAATCTGACCTACGCTGTTTATCAAACTTAGCTCCACAACACCAGCTCGCAGTGAGCGCTGCAGGAAATGTAGCGGCCTCAAAGGATGCCTGGCCGTTGCCATGGCAACCAAAATAAAAGCAATTAAAAGTACCAATGGGGGGACGAAAGAGCTCATTATTTCCTGAATGATCTTTGAAATTCCATCAGAGAGTTGTTGCTCTGCCTGGATGTCTCATGCGTTCGCCCTCTCTCCTCCACATGCTCAGGTATGGCCAATTTTTTTGCCCAACCAATATTTCCTCTTCCTCCAATCATGTTATTGAGACTGAGAGCTGCGGCCATCTTTGATGCATTAGAGCATTAGTGTTAATTTGCATAATGGCTTCAGGCCTCATTAGGGCCATGTAAAGGTACAGTAGGGAGGGCCTTTTGTGTGCATGCTAATGCTCTGGTACTGCTGTTTCTAGCCTCCCTGGACCTTCATCTGCAGTTGAATCCCGCATGTGTGCAAATGATGGTGGGTGGTGTCCATCGGACCCCATCAGTTTCTCCATTCATCTTCCACACTTGAAGTTCGTGTCTAGCTATCACGATGCTCCAGCTCCATAATCCCCCCCACTGCAATCCACTGCATGACCTTGAGGCTCTCAGTCACTTTTTCTGAGGATGAACTATTTTACTGCAGGCCTGAAGGGATGGAATGGGGCTACTCACCCGCTGATCCACACAGGTTTGCTGCCTTTGCTATTCATGTGTCTTTTGAATGACTTTTCTCTCACATGACATTTGAGACCATGCCAGGTGTGTAAAGAAAAGCCAATACAATAAAATGACATTGGAGACATACTTGTTGTGCAGGAAAAGTGCTGAAGAAAGGAACCAAAAAAGGAAAACAAAAACTGTAAAAAATCAATATGTCTTTCTATTTTTCTTTTGATATATTCTCTCTTTTTTCTCCCACTCACACGCAGTGTAACAGAGGCAGCTCTCTGACAGATGCTATTGCTTTGCTGTGTTTGCTGCCCACGCCTGATCCAGGGATGAATTCATTTTGCAGCAATTAGGGCCTCTCCATGGGCCAACAGCATGAGGGATCTCCAGCAAGGGGAGCATCTTAGGAACATAATTCATCGGATGAGGTGAGCTGAAGGGGAATGCACTCTGACGTTGTCAACAGTGTGTAGACAAATGGGCCAAAATTAGGATCAATATAAATGCATAGGACAAACATATGCACGACTTTCCCAGAGTAGAAACCCCAGTTTGGATGTGTTGCTGTTTATTCTTAGAGTGGTGTTCTCTACATCAAAGCCCCGACGTGAGCCAGATTTGGTTTGGGTTGATTAATAAGTGTCCTTGGAAGAATGCATATTGTATGTATGTAAATTTATTTTCACTTCTTTAAATGCCTTTTTCATCCCCCAGTATTGAAATCCATTCAAGAAATAATGTGGTGGCATAAGCAGGCAAAAAGAAAAGAAAAACACCTGCCTCGCTGCTTATTTTGAGATAGGAAGAACCTTCAGTATGAATACCTATGCTACTGCCTGCGCACGATGCAGTATTTTGAAGGCTGATTTTAACACAATTTTAACAAACAAAGAGCGATATAAATCATTTCCAGGTGAACAGGTGCTGTTACCATATCAACAGATGGGATGTCACCCAAATATAATACAATTTCTTGCACACTTTAATCTTTTATCTAGTCCATAATGCAGAATCATTTTTATCCATTCTCCAGAAACTGCTCCACTGTGTGTTGTATATTGTAGCCCATACTAAAGGAAAGGTGCATCTTAGAATACAAATTGCAAATTATGTTCAGGAAAACTGCCTTTTGGCTTTATATTAATGAGACATTAAGTAAAATCCATTAACCTCCTAATGGTCACTGTGACAGAATGTTCAATTACCTGCCATAATCTATTTGAATATTCCATTTATTCCTTGCCCGATCATCTCCATAAATCTGCAGGATTGCCTTTAACGTTGAGCAAACACAGAACATTCAGTTTTATACAATGCACCATTGTTCGTAGATACTCCAACTAATGAGGTAGATCGATAGGCTTTTTAATTTTGAACAGAAATGGCACAGCGTTCCTGTGCATGTTGCCCTGTTTTATTCCATGCATATTGCAAATCAAATATATACTGAATGTTCCATGTGGTTAAGATGCTTTCTTTGACTTTGCCTGTGCACCAGTTACAATGTACAGATGTTTGTGTGATAAACCCCCCATACGTCATCCTATTCTTCCAGGTGATAAAAGGTGTGATTGCTGTCTGAGTCTACTCTAATAACTGACTGTATATCCCTCCAAGGAAGAAATTAAGGGGTCCTCCTCTCCTCTTGGCCATCTTCATCTGTGCTGTAGAAGCTCCCCCATGCACACTGAGCAGAGCTGAGTCTTCAAAGAGTTGCAGTGCTTCATTTGCATTTTAAGTACTAATGAAAGCACTGAGAGATGACTGTTCTCTCTATCATCACTACCCTCCACCCCCTGGTAACAGCTCCGCACTGCTCCCTCCCATACCACCACCACTCCCTTCCACAATTTCATCTATGCTTACTTTATAGGCCTTTATTTTGTTTCTCAGACACATGCTTTCTGCCTTGAAGGCCCATGTTCTTTTTAGTGAGTGACCCATATATACCATTATTGGGAGCAAAAAACTGTTGAAGATACCCTGCCAACAAAGGATGATGACAAGTGTGGTATGTGCATGCTTAGTGAAATGTGATGCTTAAAAAGTGATGCATGTTTAAAATTACATTATTATTTTAAATGTGTGATCACCTAAATTTATACTCTGTGATCAGTTTCTTTGATTGACGTTATCTAAACAAGCAAATTATTTCTGATTCTCATTATGGTCATTCGGCCCTGAATTTGCAGTGTTGGAGTAGAAAAAAAAATTCATTGCTAAGTATTTACTGCTCTTAAAGTGTGGTCGGAGAACATACATATGTGCGTATGCTGGTGTTTTATTACTACCAGTGTAAGTGTGCAGTGTGCACACCTGGCTACTTTGTCCCATTGGCTTTGTTTGTTTTGTTCATCTTGTCTGAGGGTGCGTTATTAAATGTTCCATGCTGACCAAGTAAATGGGCAAGAGATATTTTCCCTGTGATTGAAGATTTTTCCCAGGTCTGCCGGTTTTCCTGGAGACCTTTCCCTGATACTGAGGTGTCTTTCCAGACTGTGAGGCTCTTTTAGCAGAGAATGACACCCATCAGCTATGGAACGGCTATAAAAATGTGCTAAATAAATGGAAGAGATTACCAGTAGTATGATTACTCATTACTTCCTGCAAAAGTGATCTCACTATTTATTAACCTATAATTCCAGTGCAAACCTGTACCAGTTAAAAACGTACAAGGAATCACAGACAACAGGCATTTTCACTACTTAATTTTTTTTAATAGCCCATCAGAACCAGGCAATACAAATCTTTTTTTTCCCCAGAATTGAAAATTCTGTCAATCTTCATTGAATTTTCAATAACACGAAAATCAGGTAACACTGGGTTCTTAACATATGAACAGATGTTGACTGGAAGAGAGAAGTATATCAGACCCAAAATAGAGGATAAAGAATCTCATGATTAAGCCTCTAAAGAGCACCAAGACAGGGAAGGTGCAGCGAACCAGCAATGTATTCTATGGATATTAGTGGACCAATTATAAGAAAGAAAATTAGGGAGTGCCAATCCACTGCTTTGGAGCCGGAACTTACTGACCCATGGAGGCCCCCACCCCAAATAAAAAAACTAATCATCTTATCAAGAGAGAAAAAAAATATTTAGGCAAAAATAAAGGCAACATCTGAAAAGGGTATAAAAATCTGGGCAAAACATTCATTTTAACTACATTAATCCTATTAATTAAGGAGAGTGGGAGATTGCTCCATCTTATAATTTAGAAATGAGTGGAGCATAATTGGTCAAAAACAGACCTGAGAAGGAACGTTTCACATTCACACCAAGATATTTGAACCCTGAGTGAGCAATATTAAAGGGCAAGTCAGCTTACTGAAGTAATAAAGATGGTGGGTTTATGGGAAAGCATTAATTTTTTTGTAGATTGATTTTGTTACTGGAAAAGGAACTAAAGTTCTCATGAATCGACAGAATGCCAGAAAGGATCAGCAGCGTACAGCAATAAATCATCTGCATATAAAGCTAAACGATCTTCAATGTTGTTACATATCATCCCTCTTAAGTGTGATAGCTAAAGCAAAAAGGGATGGAGATAACGGACATGCCAATGGGAAATATTCAGATCGGATATTAGGAGTATGGACACTGACAGTAAGGGATGTGTTCAATAATTTCACCCAATTGATAAAATCGTCACTGAAACAGAATTCTTTAAGTACTGCAAACAAATAAGGCCATTCCCCCCATAAAAGGCCTTTTCAGCATCTAATGAGATTTCTATCTTAGACGGGCGATCAGACTGTGTAAAGAAGATTCAGGAGAGTATGGATATTGAGTATATGTGACGTCCTTTGATAAAACTGTTTTGCTTTTCAGAAATGATGCTGGGTAGAACCCTCTCCAAACAGTGAGCAATAGTTTAGGCTAGAATTTTGATGTCAGAATTCAACAAGGAGAGAGTCCTATATGAGGCACAGAAAGAGGGAAGCTTACCTCTCTTTAGAACAGTGGTTCTTAACCTGGGTTCGATCGAGGTCTCAGGGGTTCGGCAGAGCCTCCGCCACGGAGGCCTGGACACACTCGATTTTTATCGTGTAAATTTGTGATGACGAGTTAAGGTAGGTGGTAGGAACTCAATTAAACATTTATAACAATATAGGGGCCAATTTATCACTAAATTTTTAAAGACATCAATCAGAAACCCATCAGGGCCGGGGGCTTTGTTAGACTGCATATGTTCAATTGCCAGGTTCAGCTCGCTAACAGAGAGAGGGGCACCCAATTGTTCTGATTAAGTAACATCAACAGTGGTCAATACAATTCAAAAACTGCTTCCTCTAATGAATATCTTTACCAATGCAATAGTGTAAGGCTTGTTTGAGTGGTTCTAGAGCAAATAATAACACTGCATCTTAGGTATTTGAAAATCAAGTGCTTGTGAGGTTGGAGCTCTCTCTAATTTAGCACAGGGATATTCATCCAGTAGTTTTATATTAGTATGCAGTCTCAGCATCTGATGTGTCTACAGACAGGCTGCTTTTCAGCATGAGAAAGTGGTTTTAAGTTCAGGCATAACTAACACAAGTGTTTTTTTACGTCTTTAAATGCAAAAACTTAAAAGCAAAGAAGATACAAAACAAAGAATTTACTCTACCTCATTTTATTCTGCACTCCCTCAGCACTGTTCATATCCATAGTACCATTTTGGGATTAAACTGCAGAAACTAATGCCTGAGAATAAATAGCTATGTTCAGTTTAGTTCAGCTTTATTGATCATATGCAAGTTAACACTGGGCCAATATTACAATGAAATGCATTGGACTAGAAGAACCTGTAATGTCAGCAGTAAATGTGTATATATATATATATATATATATATATATATATATATATGCAGCTCTTTTTTCAGATTTCTTATCTCTCATTTATTACCTTCAAT
>JBBIGC010000033.1:1420034-1437118 GCA_037576955.1 Lepidarchus adonis
GTGTGTGTGTGTGTGTTTGTGTGTGTGTGTGTGTGGGTGTGTGTGTGTGTGTTTGTGTGTGTGTGTGTGTGTGTGTGCATGCACGTTTAGGAACAGCATGGTGTTGTGAGTGTTCACACAGAGGAAGTTCACCACTCCCTGCTCTTTGAAATTGTTTATGCATTTGCTCTGCAGTCGAGTGGCGACAATGAAATAGTCTCTTCCAAATGCAGTGACAAGCTTAGACAGCACAAATATGAATCCTAATCCTAATCCAAGACCTCAGAGCAAAAGCCCAGTCTCACCAGCTTTCTGTCAGTTGAATTTCACAAGTGAAATTACATTTGTCTGCCACCATGAACCCTTTTGCATCAAAGACTTCTGAAGCAAATACATTCTACCCACATATCCAGACACTCCATCCAAATTATTTCCAAACTGGAGATATGATGTGGTAAGCAGGGCTAGGTGGTAGAACTTATCTTTACTTGTGTGTTTCTTGCTCACTTGCTGTCTCTCTGACTCACTCACTCACGTACATTTAACGGGCTGAATGTGCTGAAGATCCTATAGACACTCAGAAAGCATTTGCTGCCTCATGCCAGTGAAACTCTGTTTGTTAAGTTTGTGGTTAGGGAGTTTGTAAGCTTACTGCACTGAAACAGTTGTATTTCCTTTCTAGTTTTTGGGTCCATCTCATGTCTGTTGTGCAATAATACATTGCTTTTGGCATTCCCAAGGCTAACGCCTGCCACTTGGTGACCAATTTATTTATTGTCTACATTCAAAGGAATTCCTTAAAGGGCACATGTCCAGGAAAGTGGCAGAAAACCTCTGCTGTGCTGTGCTCCTCCTCGTACAGGTAGAGTTTGACACATCAGTCAGCACCAGGTGTGCATGTAGCACCCCCCCAACTGTATAGCCGATCTTCTGCAGCGGCCCTATAATGCCACCATCTGTCACAGGCTTTAGGCTCGGCCGACCATGACTTGAGCAGGACGTTCCCTGTACTGTAGGGCTCCTTCAAGACAGAGAGAGGGCTCCAGATAAAATAACTCTCTCTTGCTCGCCCGCTATATCTTTCTCTCTCTCTGTCAGTCTCCGTTATTGTACTGTACTCACAATAGGATTGTGTCAGTGCCGGGCTATTGCGGTGGCTGTGGGTTTTGATGTATGTCTCTGTGCGGGGCACGGGTGTCTGGCTGATGGTTTTATCTGCTGGAAGCTGCAAGGGCTCTGGGTTAGGACTGTAGGGCCATTAACTCTCTGTGACTGAGTGGAACCATATTGCAGGAATCCATATTGCCAGCCTCCTGTTGCCTGGATACGGTGCTGCACTGTCCATGGGGTTATTTTAAGCCTTTTAAGGAAATGCTTGTTTGTGTAGAGGTCTGCGTGTGCTCCAGGCTGCCGAGTGTGCATGTGTGTGTGTGTGTGACACAGATGTAAATTTCTGTCACTGTATATGGTAGGGTTTCCTATAGCACAAGAGTTGGAGGATAATCCATTCTTTCTCAATGGCAGGCAAGGAAAGACATGTCCTGTGGCTGATGTTGTTACTTGGTGCCACATAATCATGTCTGACCCATGTGGATACATTTATAGCTGTCATGAAAGGTCAATATTTATTTAATTAGTTACCTCTAATGTGCAGAAGTGTATGGGGAGGTGGTGAGGGTCCTTGGTTACAGGAGTTCCAACATGTAGGGAACAGTGTTGTTGGCCTTCCCTTTTGTTATTTTATGGAATTGTCAACAGGGAAAACATCTACATGTAACTTGACAATTTGAGTATTGTCTATATTGGTGTTTATGTTATGGCTAGACAATATAGCTTGATGTAGCTTGTTCTACACTTGATATAGTAATTGATGCTCATCACGCTTCTCTTGTTCTTTCCAGTTGCTTTCTCCCTCTCACATGCACAAAGACTACACACTAAATGGTGTCTAAAAATAGTACAAAACCATTACAAATACATTCAGTTATGTAGTATGATTCAAGATTCAAGATGTTTATTAATCACATGCCTAGTTATACACATACAACAAGCAGTGAAATGGATCCTGGTCCACTCCAGACTGTGCAAAGAATACGCTATAATTAAAGATTACTAGGCTTAAAACTTAACACTAAGATAGAAAAAACAAATAAAATAAAAATAAATAAATAAAAGGTTAGTAGATAAATAGAAGGTTATAGTGTAGTATGTAAAATATAAAAGTGTGTGATTTGGGACACAGCAAAGAGACAAACACTTTTCAAACAGCATCATCACTAAACTAAGAAAAATGAACTTTCCTCACATTCGTTCCAGCCCTCATGGACAGAAAAGTGTGTTTGTAGTTTTCATACAGACTGTGTTGTGTGTTAAACACATTTTTAGAGCAAAGCAATAAAAAGGTTTAACCCATAGAGAGTTTACTGTTACACCTTAAATGGCACATTGTTTCATTCTGACTGCCCCACTGTTTAACTGAGACAATGTACTTGGAGCACTAACTGAGTAATAGTTTGTGAGTTGTCTGAAATAACAATGGGAATATGTTTTGGTCTCTAAAAGCACCTTCTTTGTAAGTATGATGTGCAAGTAAGAAGAATCTTTATAATATTTGAAGTAGTGTATAATAGTCTTCGTCCTGGAGGTTGTGTTTTCCATCCTCCCAACACACCTGATCTAACTAAGGTAGTGTTGGTCAAAGTGCTTTTAAAAATCTATGCAATTGTTCTCTGTTCTTATTGACTGCTCTGGAATGTGACTCTAGGCTGAAATAGAAATTGACATGTAAATGTAAAGCTTATTACTGCTTGTAACAAAAATTCAGGAAAGATCTTTACACAGTTCATCACTAATAATGTGAACATAAATGTAATAATGTTTTGTACATGTAAGTGATAAAAAGTGCAATACTGCTGTGAAATATACTGTACATGTTCTTGTTTGTAACCTCAATATTTAAGTGCCCAAACTAGTTAGCTAGATTAGCTCATTTCATTTTCATATTGCTGCTGTTAAGACCTCTGAAGTGAACTGCACCCCTAGGTAAGCTATTGATGCGTGTTATTATTTTTAAGCCATTCTATCAAATTTAATGAACAGCCCTTCCATTGCTGGCTTTAGCTAACTGTGTCTGTGGTTCTCTTTCCTCTTGCCATTCACATAAACCAAAAATGTTCTCCAGTTTTGCTCAAAAGGCCTAGAGGCAGTGTTCAATGTCCCCTCTGATTTTCCATTCATTTAGCCGAAAATGGTCCAATCATATGTAGATTGGTTTAGCACTTAAATGTTAAAAGTAAATGTGTTCTCACATCTCTGTCCATGTTTAAAGTTTTGCATGGCTATGCAGATTGTTCATTCTCTGTGGTGAACTGATATGTCATGGCCATTGGATGAACATAGATCAACCATTTGAATTAAAGGTAGACTTCTGCTGAGACAAAGTCTTTATTCCCTCAGTCCCTTTATTCTTCCCTCAGTGCAGTGTTCCTTCATTAGAAAGTTATTTTGTGTTTGTGACCCAGATTTTTCTTTGTGTTGCTCATATATTCTTACTTTAAATGTACTCGAGACCTGTGAATGTTTTATATATTTATTTCTTTTTTAGCCATAAGCTTAAGACCTGTGTTTAAGGACCATGGACAGTGTATTCTCTCTTGACATGGTGGTCCCGTTTTATAGCAAGTCACAATAAATGAGACATTTACTCTTGCTTACACTGAAGGGAGTGTGAGCAGTATCATAAATTATTGCAGGTCTATTCTTCCCGTAGCTGTGGTTTTTACGCTGGCTCTGGAAACAGCTGTTTCTGTTTGGCTTTAAACAAAGGCTGTTAAATTCAAGTACATTTCTTTTTATTTTGGGTGCCGTTCCAAACATAAAACAATCTTGAAAAGTCCATTAAACCTTTCATAAACAATCCTCCCATAAATGCCCGCTGAGGCTTATTAATGTCTCCCTGTAGTCCTCACTCAGCCACAGTGTAACTGCTTGCAGAAAGGTGATAACTTTCTTCTCGCCGCTTTGTTGACAGCTGTGTTGACTCTGTGGATATGAGCAAGGCTTGGAGTGTGTTTCTTTTCTTTTTTGTAAGTACTGGACTTGTAAATGGTTTAGATTGTGAATCACATGCACAGACAGTGCTGGGTCTGAAAGGGCAATGTAGGATTCTCAGTCAGATGTGCTTTGAGCTGATCGTAGTGCTGAAGTGCCTGAAGGGCTTTACAGAGAAGAACATGCTTCGCAAAACTTATTTTACTAGTGAATGTGTATCTTGCTCTAAGGCTGGACAATATGTCAAAAATTACAAAACAAAAATCCCAGAGACACAGAGACACTGACCCAGAGACAATGCTGCAACATTGATAATTGTACAAAAAAGAAAAAACAGAGATATTAATACAGTACATGAAGAAATCTTTGGATTTAAAATGATTGTACTGTTCTAATATCATACAATATTATACATAAAATCTCAAGACACGGGTTAGATAACTGGTGTTTTTTTATAGTAAATAAAATTAATGCATTTGTTATTATAGACATCACAACCTGGTTCTTGAAACCATTTAAAAAAATCTGAGCCAGGAACTTTGTCGCCAGTACATCAATATACAATTTATTACATCTTAGTCATTGAATTATGTGGAAATTTCAAAATCACTGTAAAATATTTTTTCAGGCCGCAGGCATCATATTCATACCCACTACATGTAATCTTAATTTTAATCATCTCTATGATTTTTGACTGATTCAAGATTTTTTGAATACGCAGTTACTATCATCACCATCATTGTTAAAAATTATTTTTCCAGAACAGTGCAATTCATACAAACCACTCTGAAATTAACAACATAGAAACAACTTTGCTTCTTAATATTTGAATTACGAATGTTTCCTTTTTTCACATTACAGACCTCTCTGTAATGGTAAGCATCAAGCATAAAGAGATTTATTATTCTTATATTATTATTACTTAATTACTAAATTACTTCACAAAAAAAACTTCATCCAGCACAAGCAGATTATAGAAACAAATTTAGAGCTTCAGTGTTATCCTTTCGAATCCAAGCTCAATGAAAGTTGTTAGTCCTTCTGTTTCATGTATGGCATAGTCCCAAGCTCTTGATTTGAGAGTTGTATTGTTACTCTGCACGCAGGCAGAAAGGAGAGCAGTGAACACAGCCAGTAATAGCCTTCAGTGGTTCTTACTTACTTGTCAAAATTTGGTTTAGAGTCTGAACCTGTGCTTTTACAGTAATCAGGAGCTAATCAGTTGGTGGTTTAATAGCTATGATGCAGCTGCTGAGAGCATTATTGGCAGTGTGAAATAACTGTGGCCAGTCTCAAGAGAGAACTGATTGGTCTGGTGCTGGCTGAATATGGCTCCTCTCTTTGCTTGTAAATCTAATGCCAGAATCAATGGCCTCCCTAATCAGACCTTATTTCCTGCAAGAAATTAAACAGACTCTTACTCCCCGAGTCCACGGCTAGCATTCTGTGAAGTGGCTTTGAGGAGTGCTTTGCTGCATTGATGGTACTTATTAATCTTATGGTATGATTGGTATGGAATATGTTATATAAAAAAGCTATTTTTCTATAAAGGTACAACAATATGTTTGTGGTTGTTTACTGAAAAAAAATAAATTACAATTTCACCTTACCACACATGTAATCAATACATGCTTGATGTCTAACATCTTCAGTTATTGGAGCTAAGAAGATAAAGTAGCTAAGAAATGTAGGATGTTTAGGACCACAAATAAGCATTGTATATAAGCAAAGTGTATACTTATCTAGGAATGGAAAGTAAATATTTGGTTAAGCACTTTGTCTCTAAAAATTTTTTTTTAAACTACTGTTTGCAAAGTAACAGAATATTTTTGTTGAAGTGACCAATAGAAATTCTTAAACAAAATGGTATAACATTAACTAACATTGAAGGGTAAGGTCATTTTACCTTCTCTATTTGAAGATATTACAATTTGTTCCTGTTAAATGAGGTAAATTTAAATATGTTCATGCTCACTTGGACATAGTTTGTTGTTAAGGTTGTTATTTAGATGTTGTTTATAAATGAATGTGTCTTCAGTCACAACTTTAAGAAGCATTTAGTAGATCTATGTTGCAGTAGGCCAGAACATTTAGCTATTGTAGATTATTTTGTAATTAGTAATGGATATTTGGGAAAGGGAGAAAATTCAGCTGGTATGTTATGTTAGGGAAAAACTAAGCAAAGGCAAATGGTTACTTCAGTGACCAGAGAATTTTAGTGACCAGTATCTTAAATGTTATGACCAAAGACAGAGTCAAACCATAGCCAAAATAATAAGATTGACTCCCACACACAAAAAAGATTAACTACAACACTTACCCTGTATGACTCGGGGGGTGATGTATAACTAACAAGCTTCCTCTCTTTGTTATATTAGTTATATTAGCCTCATAGCTTCCTCCAGTGCAAAAATACATTAGTAAACCAAATTATTACTTTAAAATATAAACAGACAATGAGAAGATCTACAAACTCTGCAGAATGGAGATGTTTTTACAGATACATTTTTGACCTTAAGGTGGTGTATTCACAAAACATTGACCTGAAAACTTCTACAAATGTCACGCCATGTTTTTCATGATACACATTTGTCTCTGTAAAGAACTGTTGCCCTTCTTCTGCTTGTCACAGGACTGACAGTTCTGCAAAAGGTTCTGGACACAGCGGCCGAGCGGAACTGGTTGGTGACCTCTGTGAATGTGGAGACCATGACTGAAGCGTCCTTCCTCAAAGTCTTCCAGGACCTGGACAAGAGGAAGGAAGGCCAGATCATCATCGACTGTGAACTGGAGCGCCTCACCTCTATTTTAAAGAAGGTAATCAGTTGTTTAATTTCTCTCTCCGCATAGAGACATATACTGCTCTAAATGTAAGTGCACCATTTCAACAGTGTTCTCGCTTTCTGACAACGAATCTGATAAAGGTCACCTCCTAACAGCCTCCACACACTCTCTGAGGGACACATTTAGTGCCTTAGTTGCTCACTGCCCATGGCAAGTGGCAAGTTATGAAAATATCTCCTCCTGCACCAGCAGGGCCACATGACTCAACTTTTAAACGCAATCCAGAGCCTTCAGACAGAGCCTGTGGCTGCGGTTATCACATCGGGGGCAGACTGCTCACTCACACAAAGCGTCAAGGACAGCGGGAGATAAATAACATGTCAACGTTCAGAGTTGCTAGCAGCAATGTGGCATTCTCCTCATCGCCTTTACTCCCCACGGCACAAAGTGTAGCTTCCCACAATCATAAAGCAAAATGCAGGTCCTTCATGACGTAGCCATAGTTTTAAAAATGTTATTTATTCACGTTATAAGTGAAGGATATTGATCGAATTGATCATTGTTCGAATGTCATCACTTTCAATTAATAAAACAATTGTGTTTATACAAGACTCTGTTCAAAGAAAACTACTTTTTTATTGTTAAACATCATTTCTTCATCAGCAGACATTTATTTTATTGTATTAATCTTTCAGTGAGGTTTAACTGACAGAAATGCTCCAAATACTTTAAATGAAAACGTTACTTTTTACGTTTACATTAGATGTACATTTAAAATTTAACATTGAAACAAAGAAGGTAGTAGTGCAAACTCAACCTTGCTTGTGAATGTGAATAGAATTAATAATGTCATTATTTAACTATTTTTAAATAAACATGTAAATCAAAGGGATGTTATTTGTTTAAAAAAGGAATGTAAATCAGCGTGAAAAGTCTAGTTCTCTAAGGATTAACTTCTTGTTTTTCTCTACCAACTTCTCCTCTCATCTTTCTTCCATGGCTCAGCCTGTGAACACAATTGCTACTTTCTGCCTGGTTATTGATGACCCACTATCTCCATTTAAGCTTATTGCATCGGTTTGTGGTAAATTCTTTTCCCAACTGGATATGGAGCTCTCCCAGTTATAATTTATCATGACGCATTCGCCAGTCTACCACACTGCAAAAAGGCATGAAGGCCTTTTTTCCTTATAATAGTGTTTTTGTTTGTTTGTTTGTTTGTTTTTTGCCTGCTTCTTTGGCTGTGTTGTCGGAGGATAGGTCTTTGTCTGGTTATACAACAGCAGCTGCTTTTTTCTGTAAACATCTTTTCAAGAATTTTTAAAAGTGGTAATAGCACTTAATTTACTTTAAAATTGATTTTAGGTAACTTTAGGCTCCCATTCTGCTCCATTCCACTGGTGTTTGTGTGTGTTTATCACATGAGGAGGGCATGTTGGGTCTCAGCCATTTATTTTCCTGGCCTGGGGCTGGCCTGCAGGAGAGAAGCTGCACTGGGGGTCAGTGTTAATAACTAATGCCACTGTCTGTCACACCCGCAAGCTAACGTCTGCTCACTGCATCAGCTTTAACACAACAATAGACTACAGCCAACTAAGAAGCACACACACAGACACACACGCACACATACAAACACACACATGGACACAAACATTCCAAAACCCTCCATTTTTTCTTTTTGAGCTGCTTCTTGGTGGCTTTGCTAGTTTGCTTAGAATCCTTATATTGTTGAATGGTTCACCTCCAGTTCAATCTCAGCTTTTGGAAAGATGGCCTCAAGTCTTCAGGCACTTTTTGATATGGAACAGAATTCATAGTGACTTCATTAATGACCACAATGTAAATTAACCATGTAAATAACCATGCAAATAACCATTTGGATACTTTTCTTTTTTCAACATTGACAATATGCAAATTCACACAGTTCCCTGTGTGAAATTTGGGGTTATTTATTTCTGTATCAAATATCTTGGGGTGAATTTGCTGGTGCTGCCAGTCCTGGACACATCGGCAGTCATTGGAAATCTACACCACTTGTAGGCCATTTTTTGTTACAGTGTAGTGATTTATTTCAAATCATTAAGAGATTTTTTTTTATTTCTTGCCAGACTCATAGGTATCAACAACCCTTCTTGACTCTTTAGAGAGTTATTTAGATCTTGTCATGGAGACACCACTGACCGCACCACTGACACCACTGTTTATTTAAATTGTGAAAATTAATGCAAAATGTTACTTTTAGGTGTTATTTGTTAGAATACATCTTTATTTGTAGGTGAAATGTTTGCTTGTTCAAATATATTGAAAAAATCTGCAGTTTCCATTTGAGCATATTAGCTTAAGCAGTTTTGTGATACAGATGCAGTTGCAGTGCCAGAATTTAACAAACTCCTTCATAAATAATGTGGTTGTGAACCAGTGCAAATGAGTTGTAATGATTTATGGTTATGCCACTCCTAGAGTCCGGCTCACCGTATAAATTTCATAACTTTTCATAATTTATCCCACTACAAGGGGCACTGGCACAAAGAGATATGCCCACCTGGGGGTGAAAATCTCTTAATCTGTGTCAGCCATGTGGCACTGTATTCTCTTGAATTTTCATGGGCATTTCAGTATATGATACTGTGGGGAAAAAAGAAAAATAATTGGATATTTTGTTGAATGAATCCTGTTAAATATGAATGAAAATAAGGAAATATAATGGATACATATTTTTATTTTATTTATTATGCTTTATGAATATCCCCAAAGAGAAATTAGTCTCTGCATTTGATCCATCAAAGGCATTTGAAAACAGTGAGCAGTCACTGTAGCAGCACCTGGGGAGTAGTAAGGGGTTAGTGCCTTGCTCAAGGGCACTTCAGCCTGATGGCTGGTTCTGGGAATCAAATCCATGACCCTTCAGTCACAAACCCACTAGTCTAACCATTAGGCCATGGCTGCTCCTAAATATGTGCTTGTGTATAACTACCCATAATCCTGCTTAATGTTTTTGTTAACCTAGCTTGAATAGATAAAAACCCATTCCAAACGACATTTCCCATAAGGACTAGTAGTGTTGTTTTAGTGTTGTTTTCGTCACTTCCTTTTCCCCTTTCTCCATGCTTCTTGGGAGTTATAGAGGTGACAATAACGTTTACTAATCCATTTTAATAATTAAATAACAATCCCTCATTTAAAACTTTCTTTATTGATTGTGTGGGTAAAAACACATTTATATTGATATATTCTGGTAAATATAAAAGACTTTCATAAATCTTCATTAATATTTGTTTATCTTCCCCTGCTATGTACACCAAATGGAAAGAGGAAAAAGGGAGAACAGAGTTAAGAAAGTTTGTGTTTATTTTTCTCTTATTAATGCCAGGCATTCTTGCGTTTTTTCTTCTCGTGCATCGGTGGACTGATGTACTTGCTTGTAAGGACTGTAATACTGTATCTGCACTTACTGAGCCCAGTTTTTGATGCATATTTCTTAGAATGCCTCAGTGTCGTGATGCCTTTGCTTCGGCGAGTCATAATATTGTTTTGCTGGACTGAACTGCAGCCATTTTATTTAAAAAATAATAATCTAAATTTATCTAAATTAATCCACACCCCTTTTTTGTGCTTCTGGGGAGGGGAAAGAGGAAAAGGGGAGAATGAAGCTAAGCAGTGGAAAAGGTTATTATATGTTTATATTTTTCTCTTATTACTGACAATGCCAGTTACTTTTTGAAGATGTCCTGGAACAAGAAAACAAAGAATAAATGGACAACAATGGATGTTTAGTCCAACATCATCTCTCCTGTGTCAACAATCACAGTACAAATCTTTTCTTGAACAGTGAGTTAGACTTGAGTGGTGAAGAGCAAATAGCAGCTTTGTGAAAAATGTATTCCTGCCCTACGTTTAATAATCAAATATAGAAAAAAGCAGTATGAGATCCAAAGAACTGACATTATCAGTGAGGCAATATTATCTGATCATATTCAGCCAAATGCTTCAGAACTCATTGGATGGCCCTTCTCAGTGTAGATGAACAATGACCCGAAGCATCCTTCGAAAGAAACCAAAAAAAGTTTTTTAAGGCAAAGTAGTGGAATGTTATGCAATGGGCAAATCAATCACCTGACCTGAAACTGATTGAGCATGCATTCCACTTGCTGAAGATAAAACTGCAGGGAAAATGCCCCAAGAACAACTGAAGACAATTGTAGTAGAGGCCTGGCAGAGCATCACCAAGGATGTAACCCAGCATCTATACATTCCAGACTTGAGACTGTAATTTGCAACCATGTATTAAAAAGTGAAAGTTTGATTTATGATTGTTAATTTGTCCCATTACTTTTGGTCCCTTAAAAAGTGGGAGGCACATATGCAAACTGTTGTAATTCCTAAACTGTTCACCTGATTTGTATGTAAAGAAGCTGAAAGTCTGCAGTTAAAGCATATCTTGTTTGTTTCATTTCAAATCTATTGTGGTGGTGTATAGAATCGAAAAGATTAGAATTGTCTCTATGTCCCAATATTTATGGAACTGTACTACTTTGTGAGGTGTTGCTAGGTGCCAGGCCTACAGCAAACCAATGAGATCAGTAAGTTAAATTATGACCTATGTTGCGCTACACTTCCCTACCCCAATCTTTTCATGGGACAACATTGAAGATATTGCACTGATACAAGTGGCCAGTTAACAGTTTGTATAACAGTGTAAATTTCCTGTCCCCTCAAAATAATAATAATAATTAATTAATTAATTATATAAACATAATCATTAATATTTAACCTACTGGCAACAAAAGTAAGTACACCCCTAAGTGAAATTATCCAAACTGTGCCCACAGTGTCAATATTTTGTGTTGACAACATTATTTTCCAGCACTGCCTTAACTCTCTTAGACATGGAGTTCACTAGAGCTTCACATGTTGCCACTGAAATCCTATTCCACTCCTCCATGATGACATCACGGAACTGGTGACTGTTAGAGACCTTGTGTTCCTCCAGCTTCTGTTTGAGGATGCTCAACAGGATTTTGGTCAGGAGACATATTTGGCCAGTCCAGCATCTTTATCTTCAGTTTTTTTTAGCAAGACAGTGGTTGTTTGGAGGTATGTTTGGGGTCAGTATCATGTTGGAATATTACCCTGTGACCCAGATCCCAAAGGGAGGGGATTATGCTGTGCTTCAGTTACATTACAGTTCAGTTACATTACATGTTGGTATTCCCTCAATTAACTGTAGCTCCCAATTGCTGGCAGCACTCATGCAGCCCTAAACCATGACACTCCCATGGTTTGGGGCAGCATGGTATCTCCCTTCTCGCCCAATCTCATTGAATTTCAATTTTTTCTTTTTTAAACCAAGCATTTCACTGCATTTTGTACCCTGTATGATTGTGTATGTGACAAATAAAATCTGAACTTGAACTTGACATACATGTCTTTGTACTCTTTACCTGGTTGGCGCCACACACTCTTGGTACCATCTGAACCAAATATGTTTATTTTGGTCTCATCAGACCACAGGACATGGTTCCAGTAATCCATGTTCTTAGTCCCACAAACTTTACACAAACACAATTAGGTCTCAAATCTGAATGGGGAGCAGGTGTGTTAAATTTTGTGTTATCGTTCTCATACATTCTCATACTGGTCACTGGAAGTTCAACATGGCCCCTTATGGCAAAGAACTCTCTAAAAAGCTGAAAAGAAGAATTGTTCCTCTACATAAAGATGGTTTATATAAGAAGATTGCCAACACCTTGAAAATGTGGCATGACCAGTACACACCAACATGTCTGCTGTGTAAGCATATTTCAAATTTTCACCAAAAAAAACCAAAGAATTTCTCAACATCAGGATTAATTTACAAACATCCATATTGAAATGCTGGTTATGAGAGGAATGCAGAGCAGAAGTGGAAAGTCCCTCCCATCACACCCAATCCATTTTTGAAAAGGCAAGAAAGTTTTCCAGTGATTGTGTCAAGGCTAAGGGAATTACACAAAAGATAAAGGAATTCATTGTTTTAGATGATCACTCGTTCTCTGTCGTAGAGGACGGTCAAATTGTCGAGCACATTGAGCCCCGTTATGCCATTCCTTGTAGACTGCATTTCTCAGAGGTGTATTTAACTGAACTGTATGATGTTGCAACTCACGTCTATAGGCTTAAAACTGCAGAACTGTCGATATCAGCTCATTATCTGCATCTGTGGCATTATTCTCTTTATTTCTGTACTAAAACAATGTTCAAATGGACCACAGAGGAAATATTTTTTACTGTGGAAAAAGTTTAACTGGGGTCTACTCCGATCTCCTTCAAGTCACTCCGACTGTATTTGATTTGCATTATAAAGATCATTACCTAAAGCAGAGCGCACGAGAAATGATCCAGGCTGCGCTGGATACAAAGAACCTGCTTGGGAGTAGAGAAGCGCACAGCGCGGGAGTGGTATGTTCTAAGAGTATCTCTTGTGCAGGGTTCAAATGCTTTTACCCCTTTAAAAATTAAGTACTTGAGATAAATGCATCAATATTCATGGGTAATTACAAGCGCTTGAATTTCTATAAAGTTTTTTGTGTAAGAAAAATTTTGTTGAATTAAAAGTTACTATTAAATAGGTAATGTTGCGCTATCTGTCTCCATTGTCTCCAGTGTCTTCTTGCAAGCACCACCTGCCTAGAGGAATTGCAGCTGTCATTTGTGTGTATTACTGACTGAAGATGAATGATGCATATTGAACAGCTACAAGCGAATGAGAAAACTAATGTTCAGCGAACAGTGTTGTAATTGTAATGAACTTGAATTGGGAGTGCAAATGTCTTTATTTTTATGTCTAAGAATGGGTACCCTCACTGTGTCTACTGCTGTATCATGAATGAATCCATGAGGATAGATTTATCTATTTATCTATTTATCTAAATTATATATATATTATATATTTTATTATTATATATTATATAAAAGCTTAAGTTAAATTTGTCTAAGGATCTCCAAAATGGCAGGTCTTGTGGAGTATTCCAGGTCTGCAGTAGTTGGTACCTATCAAAAATTATCCAAAGAAGGACAATAGGTGAATTGTCCTGTAAGAGTGGTGTCTAAGCCAAGCTAGCAGACGGCTGCAGCCCTTGTTCTGCTGTCATGCCATTAAAAGGCTGATGGAGGGTGGCCACCAAATTTAATCTTAAAATTGATTAAATAAATGAAATTGTTTCCCTTGCAGTTTATATAAATGAGATATGAAAGCAACAACACTTGCATAACCATGCCATAAAGATGTCATGGCAGATGTTTTGGGTGTCTTATGAGATTACTCTGTGCTGACAGATAACTAACTATAGGTTGTGTCACAATTATAGGTTGTAGTCACATGACACATCTTTAATATCAAGAAAGTCTATGTCATATGTTGATTTTGCTTTGTACTTTAGTTAGCTGTCTTTGATTTCATATAGTTTGACAAAACACTATCATAAAAATCTGTGAAGATAATGGTCAGTGTGTTCTATGACATGTTTATGGAATTGTTATGTCAGTGTTGTGTATTAGTAAAGTGTCGATGCATTTTGTTGGTCCTACACTTCTTTTTATCCAAGAAAGACCTTATCTTTGTCCTGAAAATTTACAACATACAAATGCGCATGCACTCGCGCACACACACCTACACAACTGCATTCATAGCCACACACATGCACTCACAAAGATTCACACAGATCATGGCTCTGCTCAGAGAGAGGGAGTAGAGCTGAGGCAGGGCAGATTGAAAGATTTTGAAGTGTTGAAGTGTTCCTCCTCCATCAGCGCATGACTCACTGTTTTCAGCTCTGTTGCCCTCGCTGTGTTAACACTCTGGTTTCTTTCCATCTACCTACCTAACCTTTCTTTGTTGAAAGAATGCTTATACAGTAAGTCAGAGATATTGCATTTGTTTTACCGTACTATGCAAATTAAGTGACATAATGAATACTTTGCACATTACACTTATACATTTAGTTTACATTCTGAATTTTGTAACTATATGTCTGGGCTCCCAGCTTGATCTTACTTCTGCAGTAACAGTGCAAAGTCAAAAGAAAAAAGCAGTCTACTTTACACTCATTACAGCAATATTAAATAAGAGTCTATTTACAACACAATAACATCTACAGCAAACCCTAAAGATATCTGTTCATTGTAGGGCTGAAAGATTAATTGTTTTCTTGTATTAAATAATTTTACAATTAATTTTATTCAATAATAGAAATCCTAGTGTAAAGAAGTACATTTCCAGATCATAAGACTTGCAATTTAAATAATAGTGTACTTTAACTGCGACAATAACCTAGTATCACCCCCCTGCCGATGAATTAGACCACACAGAACCAAACATCTACATGAAAGAACTAACAGAATGTTTCATTATTCACATACTAAAAATGTAGGAATTTTAGCATTATTTGCCAGCATTGCCAGAATGTCCCTGTTTGTTTAAATGAAATAGAGTTAATTAATATAATGGTATTACAGTTTTATCACAACTGATAACTGCAGCTTCCAAGGTTTGGTACACTGACGTTAAATTAAAGAAGATGACTAGGTTGCACTTGAAAGGATGGAAGAAAGGCTTTTAAGTGACACTTTAAAAAAAGACAGTTGTTGCCTGGAATGATCAATGATTAGAGTGAAAATAAAATGGGTAGAGCGCCCAAACAAGAAGCTGGTTTATATACTCTGTCGATCACAGTGACTGACGCTGTGTCTTTTTTGTTTCGATTGCAGCTCAGCTGTCATTTGTCTCTTAAGTGGACCTCCCTTTAGAGTACATGTCAATGTCTGAACAAAGAAAAGAAAAAAGGAAAAACATTCCTCCTGCCCACTTCTCGCCCAACTCAAAATAACACAAAATGAATTTCACCTGTTCTAAAAGAGAAAAAAACTCTGTCATTTGTGGTTTTATTCTTGATCTCATCAAATTGAGACAGATAGGTATTCTTAGCATGTCATATAATTTAGGTTTAATTGCATTTCATGTGAATGAAGGAAAGCTGTGATATGTAAATGTACTTCAGTCTTAACTTACTTAACTTACTTAAGTCTTACTGTTCATATACATTAATATAAATATCTTCATTATACTTACATTTAAATTAGACAGTAAATTATCTTTACCTTTAATTTACTTTGTCTTCCACCAAATTTCTGTTTGTTTTAGAACATGGAAAAAAAGAATAAATAAAAAACAAGTCTTCATGCTCAACAATTGCTTTTAATCTAATTCAATCATAATAAAAGCGCTCATCTTCTGCTAATGAATGGAAATGTGGTATTGTTTGAGAATCATTATTAAATAATGAATTACAGCTTGCTTTTGTGATGTGGGGTGATAATTACAGCTTTAAGGGTTAACCATTGATAGTTTCTTATGCATGTTTGCGTGTGAGATTTGATTTGGCAGTATACTAAATTGCCCACACAATTAAGCATGTGATTAGTCAATTCTTTGATTGTATAACATTACACAAAAGATAATGACTTTTATTAATTGCTCTTAACTTCTGTTAACTACCTGTAATGGACACCTTTTAAAAAAATCTTTTGTTCCTCTTTGTTCTCTTTTCTAGATTGTAGAGCTGGGAAAGAATGTGAAGAGTTATCACTACATATTGGCAAACCTGGTAAGTGCTGAATGAATGCATTGAGCTCATTAACATGAACATTGCAATTTATCTCATTTTCTCAAAGATGACGCACTGCATTCAGCACCTGATCTAGCAGGAAATGCTTTTAAAACACTGTTACTGGGCATACACATATCGGAGGCCACTGCTGAATTGTCAAAGGAGGGTATTCAAGCATGCTTGTGTTAGAAATCTGAGGGAACTGTCTGCAGCATCTGTCTGGAGGTAGCCTCAAGTATGACAATGGAACAGCAAATTGATTTAAATTGAAGCAATGATAATTACTGCATTAATATGCCGCCACTTGCTTGTGGAAAGCGCAGTACTAGGGGTTTTAAATTACTCCAGACTGGCCAGTTAGTTAGATGTAATTGTAAATGATAAATGATAAAGCTTGCAAAGCAATGAATAATAAAGAAAGATTTCTTGCGGCCACTATTTCATAATGACTGAATTTTACGTGAGTCAGAATTACTTGTAGTGTTGTAGCCCAGCAAACCCTGATTTTTATTCATGCTCTCAGTGCTTTTTTCTCAGTATTTTGTGTGTATTTGTTTGTGTGTGTGTGTGTGTGTGTGTGTGTGTGTGTGTGTGTGTGTGTGTGTGTGTGTGTGTGTGTGTGTGTGT
>JBBIGC010000033.1:1437218-1460712 GCA_037576955.1 Lepidarchus adonis
TTTATCATTATTAAAGAGTGCCAGAGTATAAACTGTAATAGGTTGATTGGTAATTAAGCCGAAAGAAACTTTGCAGAAGCCATCTTCGGCATCTGTGTAGATGCTTCTAGGAGATGGTATTTCACTTATTCTTGGTTTCCATCTCAGCCATGCTCTTGTATTCAGTCTTTTGGGGCTTGGTATCCAATCTTGGAGTTTGGGTGGATGATGCCCTGAGTGTTCTGATTACAATGGAGACCCCTGACCCTTGGCTGCCCCTTACCTCACCTTTTTTGTGGATGTTGGAACACTAAGCTAGTAGCTGCTTTGCTGTTAAGTATCCATAGGTCCCACATCCTCTTTATGTAACCCCTCTCACTGGGGTTAATTGTATAGTAGCATTTCATCTAGAAAATCTTGTTCTTGTTGTTCCAGTAGCCAGATTGTCTTGGTTCCCCAACATCTGGCAGACCTTGTTAATCCAGGTAGGTCTTGCGTAAGGACCCCTACTGGTAGGCCCCAGTTTTTGTATTTTGTGGAGATTTACCACACCATCCAGCCACATATACAGTACAGTATCTCATACACCCATCACATTTTTGCAAATCTTTTATTATATCTTTTCATGGGACAACACTTTGATACAATGTAGTGTACAGCTTGTATAACAGTATAAAGTTGCTGTGCCCTCACAGCCAATAGTGTCTTACCCACTAATGTCTAAACAGAAGGACATTCTTCTTTAGAGTTTTTGTGTGACAAATTTAAATAAGAAATCAATAAAAAAAGAAAGAAATCAGGAAGGGTGCAAACACTTTTCACACCACTGTATATACTATATTTCACTTTGTCACACAGGGCCATGTAAGTTTGGATTTTTTTTTCTCCCTTAATAATAAAATCCTTCACTCAAAAGTGCATGTTGTGTTTACTTGTGTTGACTTTGACTAATATTTTAATTTGTCTGATGATCTGAAACATTTAAGTGGGACAAACCGGGAAACAAAAGAATTCAGGAAGGAGCAAACAAACAAAGTGAAACACTGTATGTATGACATCCACTAAGTCTCTCTCAAAATCCCTAACTCATTGTGAGTAGTGTATATATATAATACAGTGTTTGTTTCACTTCAGACATTTTTGGGATAGGGAGGCAATTGTACTGGGGTGATAGACACACCTCATTTTGTGTTTTCCATGTAATGGTCTCATTGTGAACAGGTTCCTTATATTCGGCCCAATACTAAAAGACAACTTTTCTCAATGTGGCATCGATTTCAACATTCTGTGCGTATAAAAAGCTGCTATTGTCAGTAAGTCATTCCCAGTTCATCATTCAAATAGCCATGAACACACGACATCACTTAACGGACGAGAAGCATCACCTGGTCATGGCTATTCCTGTTCAGAGCAAATAGGAAAAGCACTCATGTAAATAACAATATGTCTACATTTATTTACTTTACAAAAACAAAACAAATGTATTAACAAGCCATGTATTTGGATCATGTGTGTTAGAACCAGAAAACATGTTTCTCTGCCACACTACAGATCACCTCAGGAAGTGGGGCTGCCATGTCCATGCGGTGAGCAGTTGTGGCTAAAATATAGTGGATTTAGCCTAACACACGCTCTCACTCTACAAGTGAAACCTCAGTAGGTTCTCCTTGGTTCATCAAGAAAGCATTCTATTCTAGACCCAGGGGAAGGAAAAACTACAGGATGGATCCACCCTTCTGTCAACCCCTTCACCAGAGGTGGCAGGAGCTGTCAAAGAGACAACAGGGGACTAATGACCACATCAATGACTAAGCAGCCCCAGCTAACCCCAGGAGCCCTTAGAAAGCCATTTCCGCAACTCCTATTTTTACCCGTGTGACCTTTATGTAGTGAACATGAGTTATAGCAGCACGCAGAAGAGACGCTTACCATGTTGTCCTCTATTGTTTCATCTGATCCAAAACAGCTTTTCGAGACAATAGGGTGAGATGCTGAATAATAACAATGTCAGCTGTGTATAAATAGTTGTTGAATGACTTTGGCAGAATTGCAGCAGCAGAGTTCTTTATGAGAAAATCTGCTTCCGTTTTATAATGATTATAATAAGGGTTACTAGATAAGAGTTCAATTTTTTTGAAAGCTCTATTTAAAGTGTACGATGATATTCAGAATACGACTGATTACAAACGCAATAAAATCTCCAGGAAAAATGACTGTAATGCACTGGCAGCACAATCAAAGCAGCAGCCAGTAATAACAGAACAATGGTGCAAACCATGGCTGAAGACAATGCAGTGATGTAAGATGAGAATGGGATAATTCCAGTTAGTGTCGCTCTGCCACAATCTGAGCTGAGTACTGAAAGTAGATTATTTTATGGTACCATCAAGTATTGAGCATGCAGTTTAACACCATATATAAATATTAGTGAACAAATCACCATTTTTGTTCTGAAACATCAATAATATGTTGAACAAAAAGTTTAAATACAAATAGAAGTACCTCTGGACTGCTGGGAATAATGCTGTGAGTGGACATTGTGGGTTATTTGTAACCTAAATAGGGAAGCTTTCAAAATGAAAAGTTGAATTTATTTGAATAAATGCCAAACTTGGGCACCCTTCCTTTAAAAATGTCTCATTTGCTTTCCGCGTTCACCATGCAAGTTATATTTGGTCTGATCTAGATTCACATGAGAAAGAAAGTCAGGCAGCTGAGGTGTATGTGGGTAGCTACCTGTGGGAAAGTGTGTCTCTGAATTCAAGCAGTAATTACACAGTAATTTTGGTGCCTAAATGATACATATAGTTGTGGCAGGAAAAATTGTGTTAGTTGTGTTGTAGTATTTTAACAAAAAAAATAACAGTTTAGTTATGTATTTTGAAGAAGTCAAGATATATAATTTTAGTTACAGTAAAAGCCTTGACTAATAATTTTTTTTCTGAAAATACATATCAATACACTGTGAAATGACATTCATGGTAAACCTTTGAGGAAAAAAAAGTTCCCACAGTTACAGAAATGAAGTGTACAATAAAACCAACAGGTGAGTTTGTAAAGAAAAAAAACTCCACAGCAAGGATGGGATATTACTGTTTGAGTGTTGATATTACAAATATTTATGAGTAATTAGGCATTAATATGACTGCTGCAGATTTTTTCCAGTGTGGGATGCTGAATGGAAATAAAGAAATGGAAATGTCAAAAAAATTATGCAGGTAAGAATAACCTCAAAAGGTGGTGATTGATGCCACAGTATTTTCCATTCAACTTTGAGGTGCCATTACTCGGGCAAGGGGAGGGTTCTCTAATTGCCCTAAAAATACGTTTCAAAAATATTCCATTAAAATAAATAAGACTGTGCCCAATCAGTGGGTCAGTGACCATCTGCTGGGCTCTTCCTGTATGGTCTTCCTCATACACAGGACAAGAACCTGAGGTGTGATGGCTACAGAGAAAGAGAAGGTGCAGAGTGAGGACAGGCAGAGTGTCTGGGGAGTTTTCCATGAAATATCAAAGATCGCCAATGATTAGAGGAGAACCACAACTTCCTCAGCCACATGAACATCTCTGATGTATGACACATCGCCGTCAATCACCTGTTGAAGATCTGAGGTTTCAGGTAAACATTTTGACAAGCAGATGACATTTCATAGAAAAACAAAAAGCAAAAGCAAATCATTCGCAAGATGTTTGTACAACTTTCAGTTCCTGTGTGCAACATAGAGCGGCTCTTGTTTTAACATGCTCTTCTTTTAATTGAAGCAGGATCTCTTCACACTTCACACTACCAGAGAACTGTGGTTTGAGCCCTAAACTGACACAGAAATGTGACAAACAAAATTCTGAGAACAGAGGAAGGAGCCCTGCAGCACATTAGAGGACTGAGGCTCCAGTCAGAAGACATATTGTTAGCTCACAATGTGTGACCGTTGTGCATCCAAACAATTCTTACAATGGGACTTTTCCAGCCTAATGTGTTTGTTATTTCTGCGACATGGCAGACGTGACTTCATGTCCCTTTCCTGAAAGGGGAAATGCTCTGTAGTTGAATTCAGACTGTTGATCTGTACTGTAATCTATGCTAAAAAACAAGCGCTTCTCAAAACATTATGGTTTAATAAATTCATATTATAATACTAATAGTACTAAAGTGCCTATAATTGTATTGATTCAAAGACAATTCCATCAATTTGGCTACATGATTAAATGAGTAAACAAAGTCATTCAGAATAAATTCATGTGAAATGGTTTTTAATAGAGAAACGAGTCCGAATTGTTTACAATAGTGGCGATAGAAACCAGACATCTACAGAGTTTAATGATTGTAACAATTTCTTCTCATAAGGTTATTAATAAATATTGTGAACCCTTTCTTTTCTCCATAAATACAACATATGAGATGTTCACACAAGTTGTTAAAGCAGATAAAGAATATAAAAAAATCATACTTGGCCATTTATTTAGTGAGAAAAATTATCAAATATTACATATGTTAGTGGCAAAAGTTTGCTTTCAGTATCAGGCATGACCACATTGTCATTGTTCAGAAATAACTGCAACTAAACATTTCCAGCAATTGTTGATCAGTCCTGCACATTGGCTTATAGGAGTTTTTGCCCATTCCTCCATACAGAACAGCTTCAGCCATGGGTTGATGGTGGGGAACATCCACTGAACAACTACCTTCAAGTATTTCCACAAGTTAAAAAATATATATAAATAAAATCTTTCTTTAACCATAGTTTGGTTAAATGACATTCCCTGGTGTGCTTAGAGTGATTTTCTTGCTACATGTTCCACTTTCTCACAGTATTTTTCTTGAGATTTAACAAGTACAGTGAAGGAAATAATTATTTGACCCCTTTGCCCACTGACAAAGAAATTAACTTTCTATTATTTTAATGGGAGATTTATTTTAACAGTGAGAAATAGAATATCAAAAAGAAAATCACATTATATAAAATATATTAATTGATTTGCATTTAATTGTAAAATAAGTATTTGATCCCCTAGCAAAACAAGACCTAGTCCTTAGTGGCAAAACTCTTGTTGGCACGCAGAGGTCAGACGTTTCTTGTAGTTGATGATGAGGTTTGCGCAATAGCAGGAGGAATTTTGGTCCACTCCACTTTGCAGATCAGCTCTAAATCATTAAGGTTTCGAGGCTGTCGCTTGGCAACTCGAAGCTTTACCTCCCTCCACAGGTTTTCTATGGGATTAAGATCCAGAGACTAGCTAGGCCACTCCATGACCTTAATGCACTTCTTCTTGAGGCACTCCTTTGTTGCCTTGGCTGTATGCTTTGGCTCATTGTTGTGCTGGAAGACCAATTCATGACCCGTTTTCAGTATCCTGGCAGGGGGAAGGAGGATGTCAATCAAGATTTTACAGTACGTGGCCCTGTCCATCCTGCTGTTGATGTGGGGAAGTTGTCCTGTGCCCTTGCTTGACAGTTGGGATGGTGTTCTTGGGGTCACAGTCAACATTTGCGCTCCTCCAAACACAGCAAATTAAGTTGAGGCCAAAGAGCTTGATTTTGTACTCATCTGAGCACAGAACTTTCTCCCAAGCTCTCTCTGAATCATTCAGGTATTCATTGGCAAACATCAGATGGACATTTACATGTGCATTCTTGAGCAAGGGGACTTTGTGGGCACTGCAGGATTTTAATCCATTACCAATGGTTTTCTTGGTGACTCTGGTCCCAGTTGAAATTGAGAAGCTCCTTCTATGTAGTTCTAGGCTGATCTCTCACCTTTCTCATGATCATCCTCACCCCATAAGTTGATATCTTGTGTGGAGCCCCAGACTAAGGTCAACTCATAACATTTGTCTCCTTCTCACCCAGTTTCTTGCTTATGGTTTTGTAGCCCATTTCAGCCTTGTGCAGGGCTATAATCTTGTCCTTAACATCCTTAGACAGCTCTTTGGTCTTGCCCATGGTGAAGAGGTCAGAGTCTGACTAATTGATTGAATCTTTAATGTGGGTGACGAGTTGAAATTAGGAGGATCTACCTGGTCTGTGGGAGCCAGAACTCTTAATGGTTGGTAGGGGATTAAATACTTATTTCCCTCAATGAAATGCAAATCAATGTATTTACTTTATTTAATGTGATTTTATCAAATTGCTTTTTGATATTCTATCTCACACTGTTAAAATAAACCTACTATTATAATTATAGACTGTTCAAATCTTTGTCAGTGGGCAAACGTACAAAATCAGCGATGGGTCAAATAATGATTTCCTCCATTGTATAACGTTAAACGCTTTGCTCTTAGAGTTGTATTTGTTGGTCAAGCACCCCTGGAGAGCAGAACAGTGGTCTTAAATTTCCTCTGTTTGTCTGACTATAGATAAAGTTGTTTTCTTACCTAATGAGCATTAACAACATTTTTTTTCTAAAGTCCTCAGAAACCTTGTTTGTTCATGTCAATACGCTTCCACAAGCTAGTGTTATGACAATTAGATTAGATTCTTGCTTGTTTGTTGTTAAAAATTTGTGGCCACTAATGACTCACTGATTGAAAACACCCAAATGGGCTAAGAGTAATATTTTAATTAAAATTGCATGTTTAAGGTTATATTTATGCAAAGATATTTAACAAAAGGATTCACACACCTTTCAGTCACCACTGTAGTCGTAAATACACAGCCTGATGCCCGAGACACTGCTTTATGATGAAGAGGGTTAATTCTAAATGTATTCAGTCAGAGATGTTGTAAGACAGGGTATAGAATAACACACGCAAGGTGTTACAAACCAAATAGTATTTTTTTTTATATTTACCTCTGATACTATTATCAATTAAATCCAAGAACTCACTGGTTCATTAAAAAAGTACAATAGAGTCAGGGACGAAATCACTGGCACCCCTGGAATTTTTCCATAAAATGCACCATTTCTCCCAGAAGACTATTGCAGTTACAAATGTTTTGGTATACACATGTTTATTTCCTTTATGTGCATTAGATCAACACAAAAAAGCAGAGAAGAAAGAATTCAAAAACTCAAAAACTGACAAAATCAGACAAAATTACTGCAACACTCAACTTAATATTTGGTTGCACACCCTTTGGAAAAAAAAACTTAAACAAATTGCTTCCTATAACCAGCAATAGGCTTGTTACACTCTCAACTGGAATTTTCAACCACTCTTCTTTTGCAAACTGCATAAGGTCTCTCAGATTTGAATGGTGACTTCTTTCAACAGCAATTTTGAGATTTCTCCGTAAATGTTCAATTGGATATAGATCTGGACTCAATGTTGGAACTTGGTCATTGTCCTGCTGGAACACCCATGACGTCTGATGCAGACACAGCTTTCTGACACTGGTCCCTATATTGCGTCACAAAATCTTTTCATGGTAAACTTCAGATTTCATGATGTCTTGCACACAGTCAAGGCACCCAGTGCCAGAGGCAGCAAAACATCCACCATGTTTGACTGTAGGTACTGTGTTCTTTTCTTTGTAGGCCTCAATTCATTTCTGTAAACAGTAGAATGTGCTCTACCAAAGAGCTCTACCATAGTCTCAACTGTCCACAAGATGTTCTCCCAGAAGGATTTTGGCTTCCTCACATACATTTTGGCAAACTCCAGTCTGGATCTTTTATGTTTCTGTGTCAGCAGTGGGGTCCTCCTGGGTCTCCTACCATAGCATTTCAATTCATTCAGATGTTGACGGATAATTCAAGCTGACGCTGTTGCACTGTGAGTCTGCAGAACAGCTTGAATTTGTTTAGTAGTTGATTGGGGCTGTTTATCCACCGTTCAGACTATCTTGTGTTGTTGTCTTTTATCAGTTTTCTCTTCTGTCCACGTCCAGGCAGATTAGCTACAGTGCCATGAATTATAAACTTCTTGATTATGTTTCACACAGTGGACAAAGGAACATGAAGATCTCTGGTGTTGGGTTTGTAGCCTTGAGATTATTGATATTTTTTCACAATTTTTGTTCAACTCCTCAAGAAAATTCTATGTTCTTTCTGTTCTCCATGGTTAGTGTGGCACACAGACACACAACAGAAAGGTGGAGGCAACTTTTCTTCGTTTTAACAGATTTCAGGTGTGATTGCTATATTGCCAGCACATGTTTCTTGGCACATGTGAGATTAAACGAGCATCATATGCTTGAAATAAAATGATTTATCCACAATTTGAAAAGGTGCCAATAATTTTGTCCAACGCAGTTTTGGAGTTTTCTTGTAAAATGACATTAAATTTGGCTTTTTTGAATTGATCCAATGCACATCAAGGAAATAAACGTGTGTATACCAAAACATTTGTAATTACCATTTCTGTGAGAAATGGCGCATTTTCAGGAAAATTCCAAGGGTGCTGATAATTTCAGCCATGACTGTATGTATTTTTTTATTATACACAATATGACACGGCACTCCTATCCGTAACACTGTACAGAAATACAAGTAAGTACATTACCCTGTAATTAACTGTTTCATATCACACAACTATGTATTATTGTTTACACCTAAATCTTTAAGGCTGTTTTATTATTTATTAATAGTTTATTTTCCATTTTAATATCCATCAACAAACATGCTATATGTAATATATACTGCTAGTATGTATCTGCTGGTAAAGATGGAAGACTAGTGCAGGCCAAATGACTTTAAGAAAAACTATAATGGCATCACCTACTTTCTGGGATTTGACCTCCCACCCACACTCAGCTGAATGAAGTGTAATCTAATAAAAAAAATAGGCTAGACATTTTCTGCTCTACTCTAACTTGCTTAGAGGAGACGGCACAACAGTTCATATTAGAACTCACATGTCTGATTCATTCCAGACACTGCAGCTAACGATGTCTAATGCCTTAAAAACAGGCTTTTAATTCTTCCTTCCTGTTCTTAATTCTATCACTCCCAGTCAAGCACAAAATACAATGGCCCAAGACCACATTTTCCAAAATAGGACGTACCCTATGAGCAAATGGGCCACTATCGTCCAAGCAGCACTAGTCCTGTCTGCCATTTCATTTTTATCTCTGCCTCTCATAAGACAATGGGTTTTGACTGAGGTAAGAGAGGAAAAATAAAAAAGGCCAGGGGGCCAAGTATGAGCCCTGGGGGGCACGCCATGTGTCTTTCAGATAAGGCCTGAATGCCAGCCCTGTGTTTCCTCAATTACACAGCTAGGAGTACTTATCTCCAACAGACCCCGACAGTCACTGGAGACCACTTGAATGCTAAATGGAGCTGGTGAGACCGAGCGTTAATTTTCTTCTGTTTTTGTTACAATACTAGTAAACATCAAGGTCAAGACAGCAGCAAGATATTTGAGTGTTAATGTGACTCTTTCAGGTGTTATAATAGTATTATAAATAAAAAATAAAACAGCAATAATTCTGGTGCCTACATAATATGTACACGAATGGTGGGTATTATTGTCTAATGACTGGGATGATTATAGTATTAAACTATACTGTTTTTTGGGGGGGGAAATACCAATATGATAATATTAGTGCACAATACTAGTTTCCAATAAATTCAGATATAAAGACTGAAAAATTAAGAAAAATGCATATGACAATAATATGATTTTAAAAAGTTACTATATTGCTAAATACCCGCTAAAATTATATAGGAACAGCCCTTATATAATAGAAGTGACACATTTCCTATTCGACCATTAGGGGAAACACTGTCATACTTTAACAGTGAACATATAATTTCAATATTCGTTTTTGTTGAGTTTTAATAGTGTCAAATTTACACCAGTAAACCTAATTTCTAACAATTAGTCTTCATTTCTTAGCTGTAAATTCTTGGCCCCCCACCTACTGGTTGGATAAGTAAAGGCATCTTGCCATGTTTTAAAATCAATGTGACCTTTCTCAGATATATACATACATATGCAGTTAAGTATATCTGCTCCCCACCTTTCACAGTAAAACAATCATAGTGTGCGTAGGAGGAAATAATGAGCACTTATTTACACTGAACAAAAATATAAACTTTCAATTTTGCTCCCATTTTGCATGAGCTGAGAACATTTTCTACAAACACAAATAACCATTAATCTCAAATATTGTTCACAAATCTAAATCTATGTAAGTGAGCACTTCTCCTTTGGCGAGATAATCCATCCCACCTCAAAGGTGTGAATATCAAGGTGCTGATTAGAGCATGAATATTGCACAGATGTGCCTTAGACTGCCCACAATAAAAGGCCACTGTGCACTGTGCAGTTTGATCACAGCAATGTCACAGATGCCACAACATTTGAGGGAGCGTGCAATTGGCTACTGACTGCAGGAATGTCTACTAGAGCCATAAAATTAATGTTCATTTCTCTACTTTCTGTAACCACATCAGCCCAGGACCCCAACCTCCAGCATGTTCACCTCCATGATCGTCTGAGAACAGCCACCCAGACAGCTGCGGCAACAATCAGTTGCAGAACCAAAGAATTTCTACACAAACTGTCAGAAACCATCTCAGGGAAGCTCATCTGCAGCTCTTTGTTCCCATCGGGGACAAGACCTGACTGCAGTTCGTCATCGTAACCAACTTCAGTGGCAAATGCTCACATTTGATGGTATCTGGCACATTGGAGAGGCATTCTGTTCAGGGATGAGTCCCGGTTTTCATTGTTCAGGGCAGATGGCAGACAGCGTGTGTGGTGTCATGTGGGTGAGCGGTTTGCTGACTTCAATGTTGTGGATGGATTGGCCCATGGTGGTGGTGGGGTTATGGTTTGAGCAGGCGTATGTTATGGACAACAAACACAGGTGCATTTTATTGATGGCATTTTGAATCCACAGAGATAGCATGAGGAGTTCCTGAGGCCCATTGTTGTGCCATTCATCCACAACCATGACCTCATGTTGCAGCATGATGATGCACAGCACCATATTGAAGCATCTGTACACAATTCCTGGAAGCTGAAAAAATCCCAGTTCTTGCATGGCCAGCAGACTCACCGGACATGTCGCCCACTGAGCATGTTTGGGATGCTCTGGATCAGCGTATACGACAGCATGTTCCAGTTCCAGCAGCTTCGCAGATATTGAAGAGGAGTGGACCAACATTCCAAAGGCCACAATCAACAACCTGTTAAACTCTATGTAAGGGACATGTGTTCCAATGAGTGAGGCAAATGGTGCTCACACTAGATACTGACTGGTTTTCTGACCCCCCAGTAAGGAAAACAGTGCACATTTCAGAGTGGCCTTTTATTGTGGGCAGTCAAAGGCACATCTGTGCAATATTCATGCTCTAATCAGCACCTTGAAATGCCACACCTGTGAGGTGGGATGGATTATCTCGGCAAAGAAGTGCTCACTAGCACAGATTTAGATTTGTGAACAATATTTGAAAGTAATGAGCCTTTTTGTATTTGTAGAAAATGTGTTCAGCTCATGCAAAATGGAAGCAAAATCGAAACTGTTGATTATATTTTTGTTCAGTGCATATGTTACTGGAAATTAAATGAATGTTAAGATTTGCCACTTGCATTTAGCTTGTTTATGTTTGTGTGGCAGCTTAAAGGACAGATCGCTGTGCATAGAAACTTCTATATTTAACCAGATTATACAGCAAATGCAAAAAGCACCATGCTGTACTATGATGACACTACGTAGTGTGAGGGGGTAGTCAACACTCACTCATGGCAAAAAGGAAAGGCCATGTACAATTTATGGTTGACAAGAATTGTAGAAACTTTAATTATAATTTATTTGAAATCATTATTTTTAAATAAAACACATTTTAAAATGAGAAATTAAGTTCAAAAGATAAAACAGAAAGCATATTTGCAACTGAAGTAAACATTATAACTGCAGTTTCTAATTTTTAAATCTATAGGCTCCCTTATGGATATTAAGTGCCACTAAATACCCCCTGAACACCGGCTCCATCCCTGCTCCAACCACCAGGAACCAAAGGGCTACTCTGTGATAGATCTCATACATTCTTAATTGGGTGCTGGATAGTGAAGAATACTGATTGGTTGGCACATATAGTTTATCAACTAACATGTTTACGCATGGTTGTCAGATTTTACAAATGACCAAAATTAGCATAATTAATCAGAGATATAGCTTCTGCAATTTTTCCTTTTATCTGTCAGCACCTCTGTCCCCCAATTTGAGAACCATTGTCTTATATCACTGGAATGTTCCTCAAACATTTTTGTAGTTCTCTTCCACCATTTTCTCTAATTCATCTGTCCAGTCAAAACGTCCATCCTCCTCAAAATCTCTGTGAACAGAGCAGAGACGGGACACTGTAATGCTCTGGAACAGAAGTCAGCATGAAGATATAGGCAAACAATAAAAATAGGTTATAAGCTACTCACGTATCTTCATCATCTGACCGTGGTTCCAGTCTGCTGTGGTCCGTGTGGACCTCCTCTAAGCCATCTGGAGCATCACCACTCTGTTCTGCAGCCAAAGGGCCAAGTAGAGCACCATCACCTATAACAAATCATTCAAAACAGAATTGCTGTTAACTCAAGCCTTCTGTTCACAGCCACTTCCAACAGTGAAGCAGTTTGCAGGTTCCTCCCAGTCCTTACTGTGTCGGTGGATAGTGTAGGTTTTGAAGGCTGTGCTGAGCTGAGCTTTCTCCAGGAGGCTCAGGAGTCTTTCAGGTGGATCTCTGGCCCATTTCTTTCTCTCTTTCTTCTTCACTGTCTCTACACACACTGCTTCTATAATATATAGCCAATAACAAGAAAGACAGCATCCATTTTGAAAATGTAACAATATGTACACATTAATTAATAACACTTTAAAAAGCGTAGAACCCATACAAAATTTTTTTACAAAGCTAAAGGTAGACATACGTATGTCTGTCTCCATGTGGGTCACAGCTGTGACAAATCATGTTCAGTTCATGTGTGTAAACCCTGCGTTTGGTTTGTTCAGTGTTGGTTCTTTGTCTTAACTATTCTTTTTTGCAATCACTCGGTTTTGCTCTGTTCTCATGTTGTGTTGGCCAGTGTTTGTGTCATTGTGAGTACCCGAGTCTTATTCTTGTTTCAATCACCCCTTTGCACCTATTTCCTGCATACCTGAAAGAGGGGAAGATCATTTCCTGCAAAATGTGTTTTTAAAAATACATATGTACTGTCTGTCTGTTTAGCTTATTTTTTTTTAGCTTTTTAGAATTAAATCCACTTCCTTTACCATCTGTCAAGCGTAAACGTTGACACAAAGGTTTTAGCAAAACCACAGAAAAACATTACTTTTTTTGTATAGGGAATTTATATATAATTTTGGCATCTATAGATTAGCACTCACTTCAGTTTTATGTACTGTAGATAAAATGCTTGCACTTTTTATCTAAGTAAATCAATGTAAATGTAAATATAGTGGATTAACAGCTTTTAACAGAAGTCTAGTTTTACTACTGTGAAGGATGGCACACCAGTGCTCTGAAAATGGGCATCTGCCAAATGCTGTCAATGTAAACCTGGTTCCATCATTGGTAATAATATAAAAAAGTAAAGACAAAAAATGAAATGGCTGAAAAATATTTGAAGAAAGAGGAAGTCAAGCACTAACTTGAAAAGGGAAAACATAAGGGGAAAGAAGAAGGGGAAATGGAAGCTGGTTTTGAAAGTGGCAGATGATGAAATAGTGGAAACAAAAAGAGGAGAATTGTCTGCAAATGTCTGGGCAATGGGACACTTACAAGAAACAATACACTGTGTGTCATTTCTTACACATCTGCTTTGGAAATGAGGAGCTAAATTGACAAGCAGGCTTTTCTTCAAGGCATTGCTTCTGTACCTGATTCCATCCCCTCTGTGGTTGCCATGCCAACTGAGGAAATTATATCTGCATTGCCAAGGACCTCCAGCACTGTGTTGGGAGGTCCTTCCGTCCACTTCTTTCGAGGGCCTACGTAACCAATCCGTTGCTCTGGCAAAAATGATTCCTCTGAAGAAACAAATGGCTCAGTTTGACAATGATCCACTTCTCAAGTGCTACTGCCTCCCAGTCAAATAAATTGATTTAACATTGCATGGATAGGTTAATTAGTAATAAAATAATCATAAAATAAGAAGTCTTTCGGTGCCTGTTAGCACTAAAGCTACCTTTAGTTGTAGTTGTGGTTAATAAGCTTTTCTGACCCAGAAACACAGCCACCTTTTCTCCGTCTTCTTTTCTCCAGTACTTTTTTGATTCCCCAGATTGTTCCTTGCTCTGCAAGGCAACACACAGGCACTGAGTTACTGAGTTACTCTACAGGCCAAACTTGAGGTCAGTTAGCAGAAAACTGCCTTGACTTCTCTTAATACAAGAAACATATGCTCACTTCTGCATGTTTAGTCAATTCAAAGCCACTTACATCTTTTTTAAGTTAACAACTTTAATGAAGATTTAGCTGTACCACACTCCACGCAAACAGTTTGATTACTACAATGTTCTAAATAGAATACATACAGAGGTCAATTTCTTAATTTAATCTTAGTGGAAATAACATTCACACAATGTGTTCAGGACATCTAAGTTCTCAACAGATAATTCAGTTCAGAGGCCCATGCTTAACACACATTGCATCTCACCTCTAGATTGAAGCAGAACAAATGTATTTATGATTTATTAGATTAATTTCCTAAAAAGATTGATCAGATATCCTAATAAATTGCTCATATATTAATTTATGCTAGTTTTGTGCTGAACAACAACCTGAAAGTCTTTTACAATAGCAATGCTTCTAAATTTAGCATTAAAAGAATTCAACCATTTATGCATATTTAAATATTGTCCCATAAACTGTCCCATTTTGCATATCTTTAAATGCAACTTTTTACAAAACTTCCCAAACAAAAAATATCTATAATAATAGTAATCAACCAGTAAAGTTGTGTATCTATTTGTTTTAAAATGATCTGACTGACCTGAAAAATACAGCCAATAATTGTTCAGTAATGTTCAGTAAATACAGGACATAGAAACAAATCATGAAAGGTACAGTTAGCAAGACTCAGACAGTTGTTTACAGTCACTGTATTTTTAATATCAATATTTGCAAATTAAGTTTCCCTATTCTCTTATATGAAATATCCTTTTTAGACCTGTTAATCTGATGTCATCCGCTCATCTAGACCCCTTTAGCGAGCACTTGGGACTTGACCTTATGTGTGACTGCTCAAGAATGACACATTCTATTGGGAATCATTTTCTATGGAAATAATATAAGCTGTGTGTGCAGATGTGTCAGCGATGAGTGCACTGTAAAGTAGCCAGACTCTCTAATTAAGCTGTTTCATCTAAAGTAGAAGAACGTTTTTTATAAGTTTTCAAAAAGTATGTTTTTGTTTTTGACTGTACACCCTGGACAGGAGGCTAACCCATTGCAAAGCAAAACAGAAAATTTATTAATTAATTAATCTCTCAACATAAACATTAGTCTTTAAAGTTACTGCAATTAAATAAAGAAAATATTAACTTAAAAAAAAACTGTTTGAAATATTAGGTGCCCCAAACCATTCATGACAACGTGGCTTTTATTAGAAAAAAGTTTTTGGTCTAATTAATTAATTAATTTATTTATTTATCTCTCATAATAAGTATTGAATGTTATTAATTATGTAATTAATTTAATAAGGAAAATATTAACTTATTTAAAAAAACAGTTGCCATTGATGGCAACATGGTTTTTATTAGAATTTTTTAAAAATATTGTCCTTACATAAAATATGCTTAGATTGTCCCCAGAACAGTAGCTGATAAAATGATAACTGTATGACATTATCATAAAGCATGTTTCATCTGGTGTATTGTCTGATCTGGCAATACTGTACCTCTTCGGGCAGGTGTCTGTGCAGCAGTCTAGACACACGGTGGGAGTTAAGGATGGTGTGTATGGAAGGCCGGTCTCTGGGGTTGGTCTTAAACATGTGTTTAATCAGGTAGTGCAGCTCATAAGGGAGATGACTGGGCAAAGGAGCATATGATCCACGGCACACTTTCAAAATAAGACTTTTCCAGCTGCGAGCTTGGAACTAGAACACAAGCAACAGAGAGGGTAAACAATGAAGAACAAGGACATACTGCATTTCATTTGTATCATTTGTGACATTTATCATATCATATTGTCTGAAATATCATACAGAACTGCATTATTGTCGTCTTTGCTACATCACTTGTCTTCGTTGTGCAAAATCATTTCTCTGTGCAATAAAACCACATTTTCACTTAATCTTTTGCACTCATGTTTAATATTTGCACTATTATGCTGCTATTTCAGAAACTTTTCATATCTTAGAACCTTATTTTTATCTACAATTTATTTTTTTAGATTATTGTTGATTTACTGCCATATTACTTGCACCTTTTGGACCCGCTGTAAAAACATTGTGTTATGTTGTACACTGTCAGTGAACAATTATGAATGACAAATAAGCCTAGTCTAAGTCTAAGTCTAAATGAAGTAAATAAAAGATTAGATTGAATGTGGCATAAACAGCCATTGTACTTTAAGAAGTATACGCACCGGATGGTGCAAGGTGCACAGTTCATACAGGACACAGCCCAGAGACCAGATATCACTGTAAAATACAACACATAAAAAATATTATACATATAGGTTTGCAGTGGTGGGCTACTGATTAGGACTTTGCCCTTGTGAACAAAATATTGCCAGTTCAAGTTCTGGTCCAGGCACGACTATGGTCCCCTTGAGCAAGCGACTGTCCCGCTACACTGCTCCCCTGGTATTGTTGATAGCTGCCCACTGCTCCAAATATGGATGGGTCATATGCAGAGGTTACATTTGGTTGGGGTGCATAATCAAGTCTTTCACTTTTGCTAACCCTTACATAGAAATATTTGAACACAGTATTTGAATACTGTTCCTTACAAACATTTTTGACTCTTGGCATTTATTGTCACTGTTGGACAGCGGAACCTTTCAACTGGGTCAATATCAAACCATAAAGCTAAAAGTGCAACACAAAAGACACTTCAGTATCATCGTTATAGACAGCCATCACCATCTGGCTAAGGCTTGACCAACACTGATGAGACATCATGCGGTACAGTGGAGCCTGATGAACAAATGTAAACTGCCACTGAAGAACCTTTGCATTTTTAAAAAATAATTTTCTCTTTTCTCCTAGAGACTTTAAAACATAGTCCCAGCAAATTTCTTTAATGCAGGTTCACAATTGTTCCAGTAAATAGCAATCTTCAGAGCGTACAAAGTCTTACTGCTGGCTCTTTCGGGTGTGAGACCTTCACTTTTGGTTGCCTCTCACATTTTCAATGCACAGTTTTTTGTTCATATTTAATGCGGATCTTCCAGAGTTGGTCAAGATGAACAGGCCACATTGGTGCAAAAAGCTAATTACTTCTTATCCTAGAAATCTCAAAGCTGCAATTGCAGTCTTAATCTTATTCATCTGCTGTGTCGGAATCCTCCCCCCCCCCAATAATTTAGTTTCTCAAGCATGTCTTTGTTCATATTAATAAACACATTATTTGTCAAATGTCATATTTTTGTTTGGATATTTAAACAACAAATCATTTAAAAGTTAATGAACACTTGTGTCCCATTCACTGTAGTCACCAAAAAAGTTACAAGCTGCAAGACAAAAGCATAGTTCTTCACCTTTTGTTGTTGTACGGCTGATTGTCCCAGATCTCTGGGGACACATAGTATGGGGTTCCAACATATGTCTGTGCATAAGCTCTTGCACTGCAGTAAAGAACAAAGTGTAATGTTTATTATTATAATACAAACACTGTGACATTATGAAATGCAATAAACACATGAAACTGTCATTTACTGGTATTTCTCTTGAACCTTAATTTTACTGACAAATTGCAAAGAAAAAATATATAATGTTTTCACTGACCAACTTAAATACATTTGGAATCTGTCACCTGCAACACATTCAACGTTGAGATAGAGACATGTTTACCATTATGTATATATCACATTTATTTTAAATTACAGTATCTCACAAAAGTGAGTACACCCCTTGAATTTTTTTAAATATTGTATCTTTTCATGAGACAACACTGAAGATATGACACTTTGATACAATGTAGTCAGTGTACAGCTTGTATAACAGTGTAAATTCACTGTCCCCTCAAAATAACTCAACACAGTCATTCATGTCTAAACCACTGGCAACAACCTCCAAGTTAAAATGTTCTGCTACTTAAATATTTTATAAACCTTTTGCTCTTTTTTCCCCGTTCGACCTTTTTTGAGTGTGTTGCAGGGATAATTCAAAATACAACAAAAATAACTACTTTGTTAATGTTCAAGAGAGAAATTTTACATTGCATTCATTTTTTCATTTTACTACCACAATATTTTATTAGACATATTAGACTAAAGCTAATTTTGGGTTTAAACACTTTTTGTTAGCAATTATTTATGATAGATATATTTTGTGTTCAGACACATTTCTAAAAACCAAGAATCAAGGGAGACAGATCATGAACACATCTAGCCTGCATCTACCACATGCTCTGAGGACAAACAGTGCTTATGATAGAATATCCTTTAAAGAAAATAACCTACACTACAGAAAAAAAATGTTTTCACCTGTTGATGCTGACCCAAAATCTCCCAGCTTTGAAAGAAAGCCAATGAAGAAAAATTGGACCTCATTCACCAACCATACTTAAAAGAAATTTTATCTTAAACCCGACTTAAGTGGTTTTCATGAAGATTCTGACATTCACCAACGTTGTTATTTGGGATTTGTTCTTCAGTACACTTACACATTTGAATGCTGACAAGTTTGTATTTTGGACACTAAATTGGCCCTATCGTGTGCATAGTAATCATAATACACAACATGTCCATCTACAAAGCAATCAATAACATAGATTTTATCAGACTACCTGTTAAGAATGCATGCTGAACCAAAATCTCCCAGTTTGACTGTATTGTGCTCTGTCAGGAATATGTTCTAAAGAAACAAGGTGGGGTGCGGGAACATTTCAATGGTGAAGTGTTAAGTCACAGCAAGTTTTAGAATACATGCATCAAGTGATTTTTTAACAGAAAAGTATAATAATAATAATAATAATAATGTCTTTTTACCTTTGATTTTAAGTCCTGGTGAAGCACTCGTTTTTCATGAATGTGTCTAGTGCCCAGACACATCTGTGAAAACCACCTGAGTATCTACGAACAGATTATGAAAATGTAGCAAATCTATCTTGCCAGAGAAATACAGGGTTTCACGTAAAATGACTTATGTATAAGCTTGATTTTACCACATCCTGAGAGAACTGACAGTCCTTTTGCTGGCGTATCCTTTGGAGAAGATCACCTCCACCACAGAACTCCATTACAATGTAAAGATGGCCATCTTCTGAAGAGAAACAGAGCATGTTTCGGTTACTGGCATCCTCAAGTCAAGGATGGGAGATATGTGGTTAAAAGAAGCTTAGGGTGATAAAAGTGTCTGACAAGTTCCATAAATAGTATTCGCTCCTCTGCCTTTACACACATATAAACTTAAGCCAAATCCAAGTCTTAATCCATAGGTTTTAATATGATGTTGTCCCACCATTTGCAGCTATAACAGCTTCAGCCCATCTGGAAAAGCTTTCTAGTGTGTTTATGAGAATTACTGACCATTCTTCAATAAGTACATTTGTGAGGTCAGACACTGATGTTGGACGAGAAGGCCTGTCCCGCATTCTCTGCTCTAATTCATCCCAAAGGTGATCTATCAGGTTGAGGTCAGGACCCTGTGCAGCCAGTCAAGTTCTTCCACACCAAACTTGCTCATCCATGTCTTTATGGACCTTGCTTTGTGCACTGGTGCGCAGTCTTGTTGGAACAGGAAGGGGCCGCCGCCATCCTCAAACTGTTTCCACAAAGTTGGGAACATGAAATTGTACAAAATCTCTTAGTGCTGAGTTCCTTTCACTGGAACTAAGTGGCCAAACCCAGCTCCTTAAAAACAACCCCTCACCATAATCCCCCCTCCACCTAACTTTAAACTTGCCACAATGCAGTCAGACAAATACCGCAAACGCCAAACCTAGACTCATCCATCAGATTGCTAGATGGAGAAGCGTGAATCATCACTACGGAGAACACTGCTCTAGACCCCAGTGGCGGCACTTTACACCACTGCATCTGACACTTTGCATTGCACTTGGTGATGTATGGCTTGGATGCAGCTATAAAGCTCTCTACTCACTGTTGAGCTTCTGAAGGCCACATGAAGTTTGGAAATATGTAGCAACTGATTGACAAAACAAAGTTGACGACCTCTGCTCACTATGCTGACCCACTTATGTAGCTGAACACTTCGTGGCTGAGTTGGTGTCGTTCCCAATCGGTTCCACCACTGACAGTCGACTGTGGAATATTTAGTAGTAAGGAATTTTAATTAATGGACTTGTTGCACAGGTGGCATCCTATCATAGTACCACATTGGAATTCACTGAGCTCCTGAGAGCGACTCATTCTTTCACTAATGTGTGTAGAAGTGTCTGCTGCCTAGGTGGTTGAAGTTATACACCGGTGTCTATGGAAGTGATTGGAACAGCTGAGTTAAATTATTTAATTGGGTGAGAGAATACTTTGGGCAGTGTGGATTATGTTATGTATCATTTAACTGAGATAAATACAAACAAAGAACAGTTTTTACTCAAACAAAAACTTTTTTGTGCAAACACAGGCAGCATACAGACCTTCAAATGACTCCCTGAAAGCAACAATATTTGGATGCTTCATTCTCGCCAAGAGCACAGCCTCTCTTCTTGTCGTTCTCATTCCAGTTTCAGCCTGTTTAGAGTGACAGTCAGTCAGAACATTGTACCGTATAAAACTGTAATGTAACCTCTCACGGTTTTTGAGTTTTCCACACTCCCAACACAGTGGATCCAACTAAGCAGCACATTAAAAAGGCGATTCCCAGGTTGGAATAAGTGTATGATCAAGAAAATCTTTCTGGAACCTCTGCTTTAGGTCTTTTTTTTTGTTTTACATGAATCAATACACTTCAAACAATAAAGAACTGGCCAAAGCAACTCCAAAGCAATACAAAAAAAAACAACAATGTCACCAAGGTTAAAAAAACAATTAACATAAAAAAATTAAACAAGCAATTAGAGCAATTAGTAGCTAAATGGTAATGACCAAGTAAAAATTTACAAAGTATGTAAATTTTACATTATTTTACAGAGTATTTTACAACTAATGTCACAAAGCAGCTTTACAGAATCCGGGTCTGAGCCTCTAATGAACAAGCCTGGGGCAAGGAAAAACTCCCTAAACTGAAGGAAGAAACTCTGGGAAGAATCATGACTCAGAACAGGAAATGTTCCTTCTCTGGCCAACAACAGATCATCAAAAAAATCGACAAAAAGAAATGGTAAAAAAAGACTCAATTTATATAAGTGTTATCAGTGTGGCATAAGAGCCTAAACCTTGGAGCCATATTTCCAGCATGGTCCATGTTTTAACCTCTGGTTCTTCTTGACCATGTCTTTCTAACTACTTGCTTTATAGATGCTTAATCTCTTATTTATCTACTTGTGTGTGATAACCTAGTTTAAGGTTTAGTGTTAAGTTTTTAGCCTAATATTCTAATCTTTAATTATAGCTTAGTCTTGCACAGTCTGGATGCATTTTACTGCTTGTTTGTACATGTATAACTAGGCATGTTATGAATAAACATCTTGAATCTTGGATCATGACAATTGTCTGGGATAGATGGATTAGAGGCCCTAAAAAAGGATAATCTTTACATTTCAGAACCATAAACAAAATCCTGCTCACCTCCCAGATCAGACCACCATGATGATGGGGTATTTCACAGAGAACAATTCCTCAGTTTAGAGAGATAACTCAAGTCTGTTCAACAGGAAATATACACGAGACATTCCTACTGGACTATCCTCATCTTTGGGCTTATCTCCAAAGAGTATCTGGCTTAGTGGGAAATCCTGGCACCACCTGCTGGTCTAGGGGCCCTAAACAATAGACAATGCTGTTATAACTAGAAACAGACTAGGTTTTAGATTAATTAGTAAACATTACCTTTGGAAGTCGTATTTCTTTCATAACCCATTGGTCTTCGCTGTCTTTGGCCTGAACCAAGAGAGCACGTCCAAACGATCCTGTCCCAATCACTTGAACTACTGAATACAGCTCCATCTACGCAGGCAACCAGCTTTTTGCACCTCTCAAAAAGCAAATGGGTTGCTTTTAAAGGAAGTTTCTTTTATGATGGATCGCAGCTATCCAGAAGACAGCCATAAAAACGGTTCTGATTTATTACATTACGCTGTGATCTACGGAAGGAAAAGAAAAAGCAATCATACTTCAGATTACTAAACATTCAGGATAGATCGCTAATGCGGGGAATACACAAAACAGCGCGTGTATTAATGCTGAAACCATGAATTATATCTCTAACATGAATTTTCCACAGACAGCTGGTGTAGTCCGCCACGTGGGTGTTTTGCTTCCGTGTTATTGTGTGACGTAGTGATGACGGGTTGATGACGAGCCTCGGACACAGAGATTAAGCTATTTTAACGTATTTATTTATTAACGCATTAATTTATTATTCTGTAAAAGGCTAAGATTGCAAACCCACAATTATTTTGTAGTTTAATCATGAAATAATTATTAAATCCCAGTGATCTCTCGCTAAGATACTGCGCATGCGCACCGCCGACGTTTTATGTGTTTTCCTCTTTATCATTTTGACAACCAGTGTGATTACATGAACATAAAACAAGATATGTATATATAACAGGTGTGTAATGCGTTTAATGAGGTGCTTCATGGGTTATTTAGGACAATACCCCATCATTTACAACAACATATAAGTGATATATAAGTACACAACAAATAACATTTTATAAGCAATTAAAAAAAAAATCATTGTTTTTAAAACGCAAATACAAACAAGAATCAGTGATTGGTAAATTCTCTTGAATCTTGATTTAACTGATACAAGTGCAAAGAGAAGTGTTTCCATCGACCAATCTGAATATAAGTTTATAACTTTTTATCTAATTGACATTTTTTAATCATTTGGGAACTGAGGATACCAATTGTTGCACTTTTGCAAGTGACATTTCTTGCCAATTCTTGCTTGACCAACATTTCAGCTGCTTATCAGTCTGTGGCCCAAATATATGTCTCCACATTGGTCTTCATACACACAGTTTGCATTTCACCCATGTTGTAGACACTGAAACACCCCCATACTATAACAGATGTTGACCTTTGAATTTGTAAAAATCTAAGTGGTGCATCTGAATATTCCATAAACTTCTTACTCTTATTTTGCCCTATCCTAACATTTAAAATTTTGTGGCATATATATTTTTTTTTAGCATTTGTTAATATTTACAAAATGCAATCATGTTGTTGAGACAAAACGTTGAAAACAATAACCCTCTACATTTGTCAGTTAAATTAGAAAATTAGAATAAACTGGGTTAAATTTATTGTCATTAGATGAACACACACACACACACACACACACACACACACACACACACACACACACACACACACACACACACACACAC
>JBBIGC010000033.1:1464079-1487378 GCA_037576955.1 Lepidarchus adonis
CACACACACACACACACACACACACACACACACACACACACACACACACACACACACACACACACACATTCTCTGTCTCTCTCTCTCTGTCTGTCTCTCTCTCGCTCTCTCTCTCCCCCAGATTTCTTTCTGTCTTGCTGTTCTGGGGTTAGAAAGGATTCATTGGGTTTTACTGAGTGGCACAATCACTCCCCACAGGTGCAGAAGTATGGACCGTGTTTGTTTGCATTGCTGGCCGGCTCACTGTGCAAGATGCTTTGCAGTCAAATGTGTGTCCATGCCTTTAAACTGTGGGTGGTGTGCAGGACTTAAGGCTAAAGGTGTGGGTAACATATGAGCGCCTCAGACATGCTTGGAGAGCAAATGGTTTCTTCCTTTTTGTGGTACTCTGTGTATTACACAGGTGATGTTAAGCTATAATATTTATTTACCAATTGAAGAATAACAAACTGAAGAATACTTTTAGTGTTTTTAATCCTTAGAAGTGTAGAGTTATTTTTGTCAATTTAAATTTATTTCATAATAGAATTAAGAGATAATTGTTATGTAAGTAATTTGATTTACAGAACATCAAAGCATTTGGAAATGTATTCTCTAGTGCTGACAAACACATCAATGAAAAAACTCTAAGCTTTTAATATTGAAGGTATTATACCATTGCCTGTTTGTTTCACTGTTTGAGCAACTTTCTAAAAGTAAAAAGACTCTTAAAGAGAATGCTCTTAATTGATATTTGTAGCACTCTTTCTATTTTCAGTAACCCATTTCAGCAAGGCAAGAGTAAACATGATAGCACAATAGAGAGCTTAAACCAGCTTAAATCAATGAAAGTAAACTGAGAATAAACAAACTTTGCATCAGAAGGTTTTTTTGGTAGTTTGGTAGTTCCTGTCCTTGACATGTTTACAGCCTTTAAATTAATTAGAAAATTAAGTAAAATGCCTGAACCTTCCCTAGTAGACTACTTCACAAGGCCAAGACTGCTATTACTGTAGATAATTATTAGTAGTACTATTATTATTATTATATACTACACATCCATAGAAAACAAGTTATAAAACAAATTGTATCTTAAAATTTCAAATTTCAATCAGCAAACTTAAATTAACACTCCCAATGATCATTCAATTGGTTTATATTTTTGAAGGTTTTGTTTGAGTTTACTTGATTAATTTCAAATTACAGCAGGCTTTAGGTATCTCTTTAAATAACTTGGACTTCTAAGGGTTAACAAATGTCTTAACAAGATCATATGCTGACCATACCTCATGAAAAGGGAAAGACCATGAACGGTGGCTGTAAGCATCTCTAAGGCTGACTAGAAATCCTGCTCATTGTTTAGTAAAACCCATCTTTTGCAATAGGTCACTAACAAAAGCATTGCTCTCCATGAACAGATACCTTAACATACACATTACACAGGCTCAGCTCAGCCCTACTTCTTCATGCATTAACCCCTCAAACTCTCGCTAAGCTCAAGACAAGACTCTACCTTAACCTGCCACTTACCACACTATTGTCTCATTATCGTTTCAAGAAATCCAGTAAACCTGGCAGTGTTAAAACTGAACGAGCAGGGCCTGTTGGACAAATTGAAAAACAAATGGTGGTACGACAAGGGCGAGTGCGGCAGCGGGGGAGGTGATTCCAAGGTCAGCCCCCATGTGACAAACCTAGCGGGTAAAGATCCAGCACCAAGGGGTGGGTAACCGGCAAACCCCATGCTGACCAAACACTCTGACAGAAAACCTGCCACACAATGGAATGAATAAGTGGTTTTTTTTAACTAAAATTGGACATTTGGTTGGTTTCATCATACAGCACACAAAGTCTCTATTTTGGATAAAGTCACAGCAGTGTTTTCAGCCTGCCGGTTACCCAAAGTGATATAGTAATACACATCTTGCAGCAGGGAGCAAGGCAACATGGCTAGATGGAGTATTAATGCATATCACTTTCACTATGAGCTGTCAAAATGGTTTTTTTTCTGATGTGAGTGTTTGTGTGCGTGTGAGTATGTGAATGTGTGGAGTACAATGTAATGGAATGCTTGAGTTGATGCAGGAGGATGTATGCGTGTTTGACTGTGTGCCTATAACATAAAATAACATGGGTCATGTTATTTATGTTATTTCCCTGGTTGAAGAATTCCCATAAACCTAGCGGTGTTGAAACACAATGAACAAGCCGTCTTAGACAAACTGAAAAACAAATGGTGGTACGATAAAGGCGAGTGTGGAAGCACGGACTCCGGACGAAAGGTCAGTTCACACGTTGATCCTGTGCTGTAACCCCTCAGTTAATCCTTCCAACCCCCCTGGCCCCCACCCTCCATGGGCCATAATTATTGTATCTTTCTCTCTGTTTCACGGGCCATTCTTAATGTCCCTCTCTCCAGGCTCACAATCTTGTTTCTCTTTGGGCCTTAACCCAATGTCTCATCAAGTCCGCTAGAGCAGTGGTCATTGACCTTTCTGGTGGAGATCTTCTTTTCTGCAGGGTATAGTACCAGCCTGAATCAAATATTATGTAACCACCCCCTGCCTCTCATTAATATATGTGATCCAGCAAATTAAATATTATTAATGAGCTGGAGCAGGTGTGGAAGATTGAACTGTACTGCACAGGAAAGTAGATCTTCAGATAAGACTGTAACAATTAATGCAAAGTATTTGAGCTGGTCCAAAAGTAAAAGTTTACAACCATACGTTTACAGCCAAACAAGCAGAACATAAGTTTGGTGTGTTTTTATCTGTTGGGCTGAGACAAATGTAAGTAAGGAAAGCAGAAAACACATTTACTGAGGAAAAAACACAGTTTATGATTGGATACTTTTCCACATTTAGCGGCATTTCTGTGTAATGTTTAATTATTTGAGCTCAAGCTTGGTCTTTCTTCAGTTGCAGATTATCATCAGCTAGGAGGAAAGATAGCTGGAAAGCCAATTTGGCCATTTTAGACTTAAGTATTTCTACATGATAAAGATAAAAGTCAGGGATCCACCAGGATTGAAGACCACTGCCAAAGAAACGTTGATGAAGATCATTTTAATGAATCTGCCCCAGAGTAGTTGGGATGTATGCTTGTCACCATTTAGCAGAGTAAACTACGTACAGGAATAAGAGCTTTTTGTGAAACTGTTTTTCACAGTAAAAGCATATTGTTAGATATTTAAAAGTGATTTGAATAATAAAATTATATACTTATAGATAGACAGACACACATATGTTTGTATGTCCATACAGTACTGTACATACATACATACCTGCTACTATGTTAAAACAGGCAAAGTTAATAGCATTAGCAGATTATCTATTTATCTTGTCACAATGTCACCTGTCATTAATAGAATATATTAGTCAGCAAGTGAGCAGTCAGTGATGTCAATATTTTTAAAGCACAAAAATGGATCATCATGGTAATCATAAAGATCTGAGTTAGTTTGACAGGGACCATGCAGGTTTTGATAGATAGCTGGGCCAAAATATCTCCAGAACAGAAGGTCTTGTGTGGTGCACTTGGGTACAGATTTAGTTTCTACTAAAGTGTTTCAAAAAAGGGTAGTCAGGGTCATGGGCAACCAAGGAGTTAAGGCTAGACTGTCTGGGCAACTCCACAGAAGAGCTACTATAAAAGTGAATGGTGACAATGACATAAAAACATCAGGGCACATAGTGCACCTTTTCTGTCGAAATGAGGGTGACACATGTAAGACAGTGATTTTAATATTTTGACTAATCAGTATTATATACAGTACTGTGCAAAAGAGATTTTTAGAGAGGCAGTAAGATTTTTTTTTTCAGATCACTAATATTAGAATCAATACAAATTAAATGAATACAGTCAACAGTACTTGTATGTCAATGTGTTCAGTTGCCATTTCCAGAGTTATCTTTGTGGAAGCCAGTTCTCAAAACTACTTCTCACACACAAAACACATTTTGATATTTCACTGCTTTTTTGTTTGTTTGCATTTATTCTAATGATAAATTTATTCTAATCTTTCTGGCAACTCACTGCTGAGATAATTAGGAACAAACAATTTGCACTTTGCACAGTACTGTATATGTATATATTAACACTATAATCACAGCTACACTCGTTGCAAAGGCGAAGACAGCAATAAGAAATTATTTTTATAAAGAAAAGGAGTGTTAAGAGCAGAATCAGCCCTTTTTTCCACAATAGGGGTTAAAACATGCAGTATGTCCCAACAGCTACCTGGTCTAGCAAAATCATTATGAGCTGCACTGAAGTAATACCCTGAGGGAGATGTGTGTTTTTACGTAGATTTATGTTAATTGTGTTTGGTTTTAATTAGTAGTTCATATTATTCTCTATTCCGGAAGTTTTTTCCAGACTGCTGGAGTGGTCTAATAAGCTGCAAAGTTTTTAGCTTCACACACATGCTTCTCAGATTGTATGTGGTGGGTTACTTTATACCTGTGTTTCTCTGGGGCAGTAGAGACTGTAATTTAAAGTTAATAAAGTTAACTTTGATGAATCTTGTGTAAATAATGATCTAATTACCACAAGGAGACGTGAGGAGAAAGCCTATTATATCAGCTCCTGCAGGGTTATGGGTTCTTCTACAGCTCTGTCCAGAATAGCCCAGTGAAGTAAACATGAGTGTGAGTGTGGAGAGACTGGGCAGCTGCAGCTGCAGTGCTCAGTAAGAGATGGGCCCTTCCCCTTCGCTCAGAGTCTGCCGAGTCTGTCTGTTGTCTCTTCTGTATGCCCATGGAGTGTGCATGCGTTTGGGATGCAACCAGGGTTGCCAACATCATATTTCTTAGTTTGACTGACCTAGCCCATCAGTTTGGACGGTTCCTTACTATATTTGTGATTACATTTTGCAGACACTCTTATCCAGAGTGATGTACACAGGTGCTTCGTTGTTTATAGAGAAAACATGTCCCTCACACTAAAGATTCCAGCAGAGGTGACGTTAATCCCAGAAAAACATTTGTTAGACAAAATTATTGTCCTAAGTGTTCTTTGAAGATATAGGTAAGTCGTCATTTGGAGACAACATTAGGAGACAACAAGGGTCGAAACTAAGATTTTTTGGGTAGGAGGCTTGGTTGGGTGTCCAATCAGGCTGAGCATGATGCTGTAATAGGGTGACCTGTAACTGTTTTTTGTTGAATGTTAGAAATAAATCCTAGTATATGTATGAGAAGCTGTGTTAGCCTTAAACACTGTATTACACTAGTTAAAAAGGAAATTTCACCAGAAATAATTAAAATTACTAGTCAAAATAAACTTTGGTTAATACATATTGGCTAATGCTCTGAATAAAGCTAAAATTCTTACTATCATTTAATAAATGTTGGTCACTAATGTCCAGACATCTGGACATATACAGGACATGTTTAATAGCCATCTAGTGTTACTGCTGCCACAGAGTTATTACTAGTCAATGCTGAATTCTACATTTTTACAAAGTTACAATACCACCTCTAGATATCAAAATCATGACTTTGCTCCACCCGTCACACCATCATATGCAATAGATGTTTTAAAGCATCACAGGAAGTATTATTATATTACTGTTCTCTTTGTCCATTCTAATCCACTGCATAAAGTCAGAAACCTTCATCCAAGCTTCCTGAAGTCTTGCAGGTCACATTTTAATAGGATTTTCCCAAGCAGGAGAATAGACTTTATTTTCAGTAAGTAGCTGGATAATAATATTTGATTATCTGAGTGTTGAGCTCAAAGATGTTTATAAGTTGGAGGAAAGTTTTATGGCAGTCGACTAGGAGGTTAGTAACGCAATGTTTTTTTATGGACTGCATTATTTATGGACAGTTGGCAACTCTGGATATGACCCCGGTGGACTTGTTTGTCTGGTTTTAAGGCCCTGTCCACCAATCTCGCCGTACACACCTGCATGACATGCACAGGTGACCCCGCGCCCCACTGTTATAATGTTAAGTTGGAGCGAAGGCCTGACAAGTTAAGCCCCGCCCTCCCCTTTGACTGACAGCTGTAACGGCATTATGTTGTAATTTCCCCATTGACTTAAGACTCCCTTATACTGACTATTCACAACCTGATTTTTTCACACTCTTGAATCGTACTCTGACCTGCATGGGTCCCACCCACCACTGAAATTACTAGCCACGTGACCCCTCCAGTTATTATATGTTTTAACTGTGGCTTGTGTTGAAAAAGAAATTTAAAAAGAGAGTGATAGCTGATGTAAAGCTGGTTATGCTGTGAATCTTGCGGTTAGTTTGTGTTAGTGCATGAATGCATGTGGATTTTTCTAACACTGACTGTATTAATCAAAATGCATTCTGGTACTGATTGTATTGATCAAAATGTATTAGTGTATAATATAAGTCAGTTAGGAATTTAAAGGATATATTTTTGATATAAAAATTTGTTAATACATTTAAAAATTTACTGTTTACTCCATAATCCATACAGTTCATATAAGAAAACTAAACCACAAAGCAGCCTGCTTTCAATATAGGGTTTTTGTGATGTCAGTATACCCTGATGTTCCCCCACAGCCTATAGCTCAGTCTCACTTATTCACACTGACATTATATTCACACTGAGGTGTTTCTGCCCAAGCTGCTTTTTGAATAAGACACAATACAGAGCAGCCAATCACTAAAAAAAATATATACATATCTGTCTTAAAGGCACAAAAAGAGGAGAGGTTGGAAATGGCCCTTTCAGGCTGAACTGTCAGGTTTTGGTACAGAACGTCACACAACTGTTATATGGAATTCAAGGGGAAAACATATGATATGGGCCTAAGTAATGATTGACATTTTAAGTTGTGCTAAAATATATATGAGGTACTCTTAAATCATGTGATAGTACATCAGTGGATTGTATTACAGTTTAAATTTAATTGCACAATTTTTGCATTTGTTAGAATGTTGTGTTTAAATATTGTAGAAAATAATTAGTTTAATCAGTGTTGTGTCTGTTTTAGCAAATGTGATGTGGTTTGACTATTTTTGTGCGTATCAGTGATATGTGAGCAAATTACTATGGATTTGTCCATCTGTTTCCTGCCCAGTCTGCGGATGAGTGCTTTTATTAGGGTGTGTGTGTGTGTGTGTGTGTGTGTGTGTGTGTGTGTCTTTTTCTATGATTTTCTGAATGTGTATTACATGTACAGTATATGTGTGTACTGTCGTCAAAGCCTATCTCTGATTTGCCTTTGTCTCCTTCTGTAGGACAAGACCAGCGCTCTCAGCCTCAGCAACGTGGCTGGCGTTTTCTACATCTTGATCGGCGGGCTTGGCCTGGCCATGCTGGTGGCGCTGGTGGAGTTCTGCTATAAGTCCAGGACTGAGTCTCGCAGGATGAAGGTGGCTGTGCCTCCCCAGGCCTTTCACTGCAATGCTTTAGAGGGCAGTTACACAGAGCTGCAGAGTTACAGTCTCTACAGTGGCCACACAGTTAAGATATAAAGGTCTTTGGGGTAGGAGATACAAGGCCACCAGTCTCAACCTAACCTGACCCCATCCAGCTGCAGTCCCCAAACCAAGATTATATTGGGCCTCCACACCAACCGCTCACTAACTTAGTTTCCTTTTGTCAATGGTTTTTTTTTGGTCTTTTCACTCTTTCACTCTCTCTTTCACTCTTACCTCTCAGGGCCATGTGTACTTCCAGAAGAAGGGCAAGCTCAAAATGTGCCTCAATGCAGTCACAATGCCTTGAAATGCCTGGTTTACTGCCACAATAGCTTATTATATAAACTGCACAGAGCAATTTTAAATTGTAAAAAAATACATGCAGTCTGCAAATAAAAGCCTTTTCTTAGAACTTGGATTTCCCAGTTTAGGACCCTCTATATAAAATGATGTACTAATTGTACTGAGGCTAATTATAATTTTACCCAAGGTGAGAAATAGAATTTGTATGCAATGGAGTCATCATATTTGTAGATAAAAGCCCAAATTTTCAGAGATTACAGGGATTAGGGTGTTAATAAATGATGGTCTGTCCTACGAAACAATCTACAAGTTTGCAATCTCAAAACAATAACACAAAGTTTGTGCCTTAGGAGTCACTCAAACCCTTTACCACTCAAGACATTTACAACTAAAGTTTTCAATCACACATGCAGCTCTTGAACATGATTTTACTGGGATTCATTGTAAGGCCAATGGCCAATGGCCAGTAATTTCCTTGGTCAAGTGCAGATAAACTTTTGACTCCAGCTTGTTTTCACACTTATCCTCTTCCAGTTTAATTACCGGTAAATTCCCAGGTAAGAGTGCATGCGTGAAAGGGGCTTTAGTGAACTCTGAAGTCCCCCAGTAACATGCTATGAATATACTATTGCTAATTAATGCATGGTTTGGAGAATTCCATGTAAAATGTGCTGTGGCTAGTTGTCCAAACTTTAGTAAAAATATAGGAACTGGGACAAATCTACAGAAACATACCATCACATCCCAGAGGAACCTAACAAATAATATGTATGCAGTAAAATGAGCCCGCCAGTTTGTCCTGATTACAGTAAATCCACCATGGCAATCTTTTGCCAACAAAGATATTCTTCCTATGTCATCATGTATTTCTAATCTCCACCCAGTGTGGGCTTTGGTTTTTCTTTGCATTTCAGCTCATTCATCAGTTTTATAAATAAGATGCTTGTTTTTCAGGGCCACATTCACGTATAAAATGTAGTACATAGTACAGGCTCCCCACAACTTTATTTTTTTTCTCACTTATCCTCTTTCCATGTCTTCCATTCTGTCTCTCTTTGACTGTTCTAGTTTTGTTCCTGTCTGTGTTCTTAGAGGCACATTAGCCTCTGTTAGCCAAGCCGCAAGTCCCCACAGACGCCGCACGTTCATGTTTTCCGCCACCGCTGCAAAAATAGTCTTTCTGTCTAGACTGCAATTATGCAAAAGCAGGCAGGTCATCTGCTTCCCCATAACATGCCACTCAATAACATGCTATGTGTGGCATCCACTCAGAAACTCATGCTAAACAAAACCTTTGCTCTTTTTCACAAACCTGTCAGCAATTAGCTGAGACCTGATTTCAGTTACCTTAACTGAGCTTGATCTGCTGATGAGTGTGGAATCATCATATAACACATCAAACTCCTCCATCCTTAATGTCCCCAAACACCATCTTCACCTGCAGATTGCTCTGTGGTTATGCCTGATCAATAACTCTATGACAGGCAATTATGTGAGCAGCACTTCTAACAGAGTTAGACAGGAATTATGCACTGGTGTAACACTATAATAGAACAGATTTAAGTGGATTTGCTTTGTTAATTCAATTGACAGGAGTTACATTTCACAGCTGTCTGTTTTTCATGTTAGTAAGCCAGGACTCTGCCTCTCCAGGCAACTTAATTAGTCTGCATCAGGCGTATAACTTAATCCTTCCAGTGCATTCAAGTGTAGTGCAATGAAATCATTTCAAGATTGGAGATCCAAGATTGGGCAAGTCGAATGCACGCTTCGTTAGCTGCTTTCAAGCCCACTAGCTTTGATTAAAATAGACTGACGCTTGTCCAATAAAAGCAATAAAGCAGTTCTGTTTCTCACATATGCCCTTGGGGTTGTGCTCCATTGTAGCAAACTGAGGAAATGCTTTACACATATCAACAGACGCACTGTCCCGTTGTGTGGTGTCAACTTGGTGCAGTCAGGTGTAATGGAGAAATATGAAGTATGTATCTCCAGAGTAAGACCACTTAACGTATAAAGTATAATAGTTTAATAATCAGAAAATATGCACTAGAGGCAAGACAAATAGTGAGTTGCGTCCTTTAAGTGACAACTAGCACCGTATAAAAAGAAAGGCCTGTAGTGCATGCTAAAAAGAGAATTCCACCTCGATTTTTCTGTGATTCAGTCATTGAAATCTACACCAAGCCATTCAGTGCTGTAATGTGAAATGGTGCATTACAGACAAACTTGCCGACTGTTGTCCTAAATGACCACTAAACTTTAATAGTCAAATAAGTGACTACTGAGATGTTATATGTAGATTTAGATAATGTAGATAAGAACTTAACACTATCCACTAACTGTCCAAATCTTTCTCAGCCATTTTGTGTAACATTCTGTGAAGTGACTTTTAGAGGCGTTAAACAGACGTTTGGTTCCTATTACCAACAGGGTGAACTAATGAGGTTCAGCATGTTTCTCATGAATTGTGAATTTCACATCAAAATACTCTGAATGACTTTTAAAGTGCAGAAATAATCATGCAAAAAATGACAATACCGACAAATCTGAAAAACTAAACATGTAAACATATTTTGTTAAAGTGTCTTAATTTAGTGTATTTTTAAAGGTCTTTTTTGCATAATTCCCATCCTTAAGGCAAAGGAGAAGAGAAATCATTCTCTTAATCTAAGTTATCTGACTCAGTTGAGTGACCAAAAAAAAATGTTGGAACAGGCTTCATATCATTGCTGCCATAACATAAACTTTTATCTTTGAAACTGTAAATTCAAAAGACTTGGGTGTAAAAACAGTCTTAATTTTAACATAACAAGATTTTATTCTAAGACATTTTAGACATTTTATAAGTCCTTGCATTCTCAGTTATTCACACATTAAAGGCTGCTTACATTTTTAATCAGCTCAGTTTTGATAGTACACCAGTGGTGTGCATGTGAGAATGTGTGCCTTTGTGCCTTTGATGGTAATCATGCAGTAAGGGGTGAAATAATAAAAAAAAAAAAACTAAAACTGTTTGACTGGCCAAGCAAAACCTCACATTGTTATAAATAAAACCTTCTCTAACATACTGCCCAAACACCATCCTCACCACTGTCTTATGTCAAACATAAATGCTTACATAATTGGTTTCTGACTCTGCTTCTGGAGATCTGCCATCCTGGAGACTGAAGTTTGCTGGCTGTGTGAGCTGGGTTTGGGTTGGAGAAGAAATCTGCAGGAAGGCAGATGTCCACAGACAGAGCTGGCGTCCACTGGCTTAAATCACCTCTTTGTAACTTTTACTAAAACAGACATCTTTCAGGCACTTCTGCCCACGTGTCCATTGCTGTGTCTTAACTCTGCCATTGTCTTCATCCTAGCAATCCATTAACGATGCCATGCGCTGCTCCACGCTGACACGGATGAGCGGAAACGGCAGCGGTGGGGAGAACGGCCGCATCGTCGCTCACGACTTCCCCAAAGCCGTGCAGACATTACCATGCATGAGCCACACGGCTGCCATGGGCCTGGGTGCCTCAGGCATGTGAGCAGTTCCACAAGCATCCAGCACGGAGTCCCGCCCCCTTCAACCCTGACCCTAGTCCAACCATCTTCCCACAGGTCCAGCTGCCTGGTCCCCATCCCACCACAGCAGACACACCGAACTGCCAAAACACACTCTGACTGCTCTTGGCAAAACCAGCCGCTCTGGAACTCTTTTCTAAAGAAAAATAAACAAAAATAGACAAATAAAATCCTCTCAGCATAGAGAAGAATATACAGGTGAGGAAGACAAAAGTGGTGCAATAAAAGGCCGAGTGGGTTTGCGTGATGGGTTTTAAAACACAAAAAAAAGTAGTTTTGACGCCCATGATGTGCCAGAAAGAGACACCTGTTTACTTCTGTCTTAATTGTGCAATATTTTGGTTCATATCAGTGTTCTACAAATGTTGTCTCCTACCGTTTTCTTTGTGAAAATGAGGCCGCGTACAAGATGTGACTGTTTCACACAGATTGTTACGTGGCTCATATATAATGACTAACAGAAAGGAGACGTAAGAATAATAAGCAGCCTATCGCATTGATTGATTTAGCAGCCCAGCCCGCTGTCTTGATACTGACAGAGCCCAGTGCAAGCAGACATGGCCTGTCACCATTAACTTTACATGGCCTGATTGAAAAAAACATATCAATTTGCCAGTATGTTGATAGTGTAAATACTCTGATGTAAATCTTAACCTGGGCAAGGGGAAAATTTGATTTGTTGTTGATCAGTAGAGCATAGCATATTGAACTTGTTGATTATCTTGCTGTGTGATTTTTTTTTCACCTCAACAACCTTGCATTGCTGCTACGCCTCATTTAAGGTGCCGTACCTCATTTGTGCCGAGACTGACTTGGGAGTGTGTTGTCACGTTTAAATCTGCAGGTCCATCAAGGGCGCTGGTGGAGAGATGTTGGCAAAAATGTCACAAGCTTCTGAGGTTAAATGCATTTTAATGAGCTTGTCATTGTTTGCCTGTTATTCAGTGTCGGGACATTCTGAGGAGAGCGCATTGAGAAGCATTCTTCTGTCTCATACAGTTGTTATGGGTGTGTACCGTACGCTGAGCAAAAGCTGGGCATTTTTGTGCAGTGAGGCGATAGACACCCTTTTGATACAATATTCCTTTTACATCAACCATCTGTCTATTGGAAATAAATCAACTTGCTTTTCTCAGCCATCACACATTCATAACGTAACACTGATGGATCCCTTATGTATTCATTACACAGCATAATCAAGTGGCCTGAAAGTAAGTTCCTGCCATTTTCAAACCGTGTACCGAGAGTGTATATGGACCAAAATGCTGATGTAGAGGTTGGCATGCCTTTTATTCTCTCCACACACACAGTTTGATAGGGTTTGTGTTGAATATTTCATTGATCTAGTGAGGGTTCCTTGCTGACCTTTCAGCACTACTGTTTTATAGACCACTACCGCTTGTCACCCAGGCACAGATTTCTCCCATTCCTGAAATGTGAAGTGTTTGCAAAGGAAAATCAGCACTTGCAGAGTATGTTAGCATACAACTAGGTCTTCTTAAGGTGTGGAAAACCCTCTGAGAAAGCTCAAATCTCCATCAGGCCTCTGTATTGTGTCTAAATAACAAACAAGCTATACCTCTCCCACTCCCTCCCAATCACCAGACTGTGCTTTATGCCACTACACAATGTGTGAAAAAGTGTGTTTTGTACTCACTTCTCGTTTTCAGTTTCTTTCATGTCTACTTTATGAAGGCACAGCACTCTGAGGTCCTTTGTGGCCTCAGGTCAGAACATATTTTATAAACAGTGAAAGATTTGTAAAATGTGAGAGAGACATTTCAACATTTGTATAATAAGGATTTTTGAAAGATGCGTGAATTGATGTTTTCCACAGGAACCGGTTTGTTGAGACAAAATTGTTTTAACATAAACAGACATTGTTTTTGTAGTCATCAGTTACTGTGAGCCTAGTTGGAATACTTTGTGTTTCTGGTTGTCTCTCTTTTTTTTCTTTTTTTTCCAGTGCAAAAGTGATCCTGTGTGCTCATTCATACTTCACAATCATGTTGTTTTTTCATTTCCTGTTTGCTTTTCAGTTTTCTGTTAATCAAAACAGAGAGGTATGATTGCATAAAAAGTGTAACGGATGAAAAATACATTCAATCAAAAATGAGTACAACAAATAAAACTTTTCTAACTAAAATCATTACAGTTTCGGAGAGTGCTCATTTGTGTTTAGAGAAGGGACACAGATTTTTACTTTGAGCTGTATACCCCCAAAAAGCAGCAAACCAAAGACGACAAAGGCAAAGAAAAAAACTCCCTAAATTGTAGGAAGAAACCTTGAAATGAACAAAGGCTCAGAAGGGAAACTCATCCTCCTTTGGTTCGACACCGGAGAGCGATAACAGACCAAAAGAAATAAAATAAGTATATGTATGTAAAATGCATGAGAAGGCATGACCCCTCATCATCAGTAACTGTTTTGCTAATGAATTTAGTCCAGTAAAATGAAAAGGAGTATGCAAAAATATTATTTTAAAAAGAAAACTGCATTTAATGGATTTTCAACGCTGACATACATTTGAAAAATCTGAATATTAATGCATTGCACATATTTTGGAGTCAGAATAGAGGTAATTGTAGGAGACTGCTTTCGATGAACTAATACTTTTTCACAAATCCAGTTTTAGTGCTGAAAAAGAATTGAATAAGGTAAATCCATATTCTACTGATCAGACATAAAATTAAAACCACCTTCCTAATATTTCATAAATCCTCCTATTGCTGCCAAAACAGCTCAGACCCGTCTGATGCATGTACTCCACAAGACCTCTGAAGCTGTACTGTGGTATTTGACAACAAGACATTAGCAGCAGATCCTCAGGCCTGGAAGTTATGAGACAGAGCCTCTACCGATCTACAGAGCCTCTGCTAGTTTGTCCAGCGCATCCCATGGGAACTTGATCAGATTGACATATGGGGATTTTGGAAGCCAATTAACCCCTTTATCTTGTCATGTTTCTTCAACAATTCCTGGATAAGATTTGCAGGTTTGCATGGTACATTATCCTGCTGAAAGAAGCCATTCACCTTAAGGAATATCATCACCATGAAGAGGTGTACTTGGTCTGGCACAATCGTAAGGTAGGTGGTTCCTGTTAAATTAAGATTTCAATATTGTCTAGAGCGTCACACATCATTCAATTTCTTCCTATAGTGCATCCTGCTGCCATCTTATGCCTATGTTAAGGACTTTGTTGTTATTATTATTATTATTATTATTATTATTATCATCATCATCATCATCATCATCATCATCATCATCATCATCATCATCAAGCCACCCTTAAGTTGTTTAAATGCATGAACCGTCCCGACCGTGCAGTCAAGAGGAATAAAGAACATTTAAACAGGAGATAAAGCAGATGTTTTGCTGTAGTTTTGGGATAAATATATTTACTGTTTATAACTGTGTTCATCATTGTAATCTGATTATCTTAATAAATCAGCCTTACTGACACTTGAACAAATGATTTTGATGCAGAAGAGTTTGCCTCAGTTTGTCATTTAGTAATGTGGGATAGACTTAATTAAGATGCAGGTCCTCATTATGCAAATATGAAAAAACTCAATTGCAAAAAGCAGGTGGTAATCAAGTCACTGTTGGGTTTGGGAGAATGCCATGCTCTGTTTTTCAGAATTCAGGCAGAGGAAGAAAGAGACAAAGACCTCTGCAGTCACACTGATATAATACTAGACATGAGTAAATAGGAAGCAGGTGCATGTCATCTAGTATGACGGTGCGTCAACACTGCTTGCCAACAGTATGATAATAAATCAAAGTAACTGTGTCCATATGTAGCTCCGCTAAGGTAGGAACATGGGCTAACATCATGGTCTGGCTTTAGGAAGGGCTTACCAGGTCAGTAGCCAGGGGCTTTGGCCTGTATGGGTCCCAAAGTAATCCTAATAAGCGTTTGCTTCTGAAAAAACATATTAGCTTTGGTTTAAGTGCATATGGAGAGCAAAAAAAACATGTGGTCATAAAGAGTTCTTTATTTGTACAGTTGTCATGCCTTCCTTTTGTTAAATGGTTTAGTTGTTTATCAGTGTTGTTTGAAGAGTAGAAGTTCTACATTGTTTATAACTATCATGGCTGAAAAGAGAACCTAAAGTGGAGCTCATAAAAATTCATCCTGAGAACAAGATGCTAAAAAGACACTTAAACTGACAGAATTTTTTAAACCAGCAAGTGATTATGCAGTAGCAGGACAACATCTTTGTTGCTGGCTCAAACCGATGTTGAAACCAAAACAAATTCAACAGTTAGCGTTAATGCTAGTTCTCTGGCTACTAAAAGGCACAATGTGAAACTGAGGTGTGTTCAACAGCTGAACCAGAGACACCAGCTACAAAGGCCTCAGAGTCAGGCAGTTCTAAATAGTACTAATCCTGCTCAGTGGGTAAAGATGGTTCAGTCAATGCATTTTTGGTTAAGACCATAGTAATAATTGCCAAAATAATAATGTAGATGTCAGAGCTTCTGAATCCACATACAAACGCACAAAAAGGGTTGATTTTTTTTATTTTTTATTTTACTTCAGATGTGAACTTGCAAATGTTAAGTATGTCTCAAGATTACAGGTTTTGTATTTTCTGTTCAAGGTAACTGTTCTGCTTTGAATCTGGTTTTAGTGACTGGAAATATGCAGTAGCACATAGGAGAACATGAACACAATGAAAACTATTGGGACAGGAATGACTGAATTAGGTGACCCAGTAATTCAAGTCATTTTTCTCTATGTATAGTAAGTTCTACTGCACATTGTTTTGAAACTCTGATGATCTTTTTTAACACTAGAAAGACTGACACTGCTCTGTAAGTCTGGACATTGCTCTGCAAGACTGGACACTGCTCTGTCTGCTCGCTCTGTAAGACTGATTTTGTCGTTGTGCACAAAAAGTTCACGAATGCTCGAATGTAGATATAGCAATTTTGCAGTCTTTCTAGTGTTAATGATGCATTATGGATGCCTTTCATATTGATGTAAAAAGATTGCTGCAATATTGTCTGTCTGGTTTGCATTATTTACCTGTTATCATTTTACACTCAAAATGTATGGTTAATTAAAACATACTTTGCATTAGGCAGTGACTCAGGTCTGATTGTGGCGCAGTAATTGCTATTTAATTCATAAGTTTTGATACTCATCATTTAAACATTCTGTAGTAATCATGACCTTTACTCACAGTAGGATGAAACCACAGTACCCAAAGGAAACACATGAAAACAAGGGGAGAGCTCCACACACTCCTCACAGAAAGGCACCTGTGGCCGACTCAGGGATCAAACCCTGAAACTTCTTCACGTAAATCATATTATTTAACTTTTTTTTTTAATGTTTAGTGCAAAATATGATCATGTCAAAAAAGGTGTGATCATGTTCCAGTTTATTTTATATTTACCAGTAGACATGTAGTGTCCTCACTTGATTCTATTGCAATGGTTAGAAAAAGCTACTAATTACGTGTTGCTTTTACAAAGAAATAGAGAATAGTACCTGAGCATGAGTAGTGCAGAACATAAAATGGAATTACAGTACAGTACACAAAGATCCCACAATGCACACCCTTCAAAAAAATACACACACATACATCTATTTCATTTGTGCTTACATTTAACTGTGTGAATATTGTGAACCAAATATATATGGATATATGGATGAGATATCTAATATTTAACCTGGAGTGAAATATGTAATGTAGTTTTATTTTTTTCTCCTAGACATTTAGAAGTGTCTGAACAAGCAGACGGAAATAAGAATGTTTGATTTGACTGGGGAATACTTACACAGACTGAACATTAGAATTATTATTCAAAACAAATTACAAGTATCATTTAAAACAATATCTTGAATCATTTTGCTTGGAGATATTGATATACTGTATGTATACATTATAGTATTATATTTTTAATAATAAATTAATGTTACTCAATAACTCAAAGCAAGCTATAAATCATAAAATGTATATAGTTAATGACAATTTTTCTGGTCTGGTCTGTTGTTGTTTTTTTAAAGAATGTGTTGTCCAGTTTTATAGCCATTGGTGTAAAGGACCTATTTACATTGTTAACTGTCAGCAAATGTCTTTACTTCTGCTGTAGGTTCATCAGGAAACTAAAAGTGATACATGTTGTCTAACAATGACATAAAATGTAGTTTTAGAAAGTTAATTAAATTAGTGGGTTATTTTGTTAGTGTGTTATCGGGACAGGAGAGTCACATACATAATCACATACAGTTACCTTTAGAAAAAAAAAATATTTAAATATTTAAAATCTCCATTCTTGGTGATAAAATGTTACACTAGCATTGAAAAAATCAGGCATTTTCTCATTGTGCTCTCCTGAGAATGTTGTTGATTTGTTTCTATTTATTGTATTATAGCTACACTGGGGCCAAGTGTATAACCGTTGGTTATTGACCTTATTGACCTAGTCAACTATTATCTCTGTGTGTCCTTCACCTAAAGGGAAGCTTGAAAAATCAGAGCTGGTGAAAAATCTCTGGTGAAACATGTTTAATTACAACACAGATAGTGTTTCAAACTTTCCATGATCACTTTGCTATGTGTGTTTTATACTGTTGAATATTGAAGTACATAATTGTCATATTAGAGACATACTGTCTTCCAATGGTACAGACTCAATTATTTTGTGAGAAAGTCTAACAAACTAGTGATTAGTTTTAAAGTCTGCAAGTTTATCTTGAGGTTTAGAAACTGCAGTTAAGTTCATTACTAGATGTTCTCCAATTCTCCTTTCGTTTAGACTCAGTTCAGCAAGGCTCTTGCTGTGATTGGCCCTCACTGTTTTGGTACGCGCTGTATACAATCAAGGCTGTCGTGCTCCCAGGTGGGGCAGTTGGTCCTGAAATCTGACATTCTATGTTAGTGTTACCTGTCACATATGCGACACAGACTTGTTATCCAAGGTGACTGAAGAAAATGAATTATTTGTTCAGAGGAAATTGTAATTGAGCAAAGGGAGCTCAGTGACTCTCCCATTTCTCCATTTCAAGAAAAATCTCTTCTTGTTAGTGTTGTCCCACAATTTTGTTGAACTTGTATAATCCAGAGGTGGTGATTTATGGCTGTGAATTTTAGCTTAGGGCCATTCTCTGTAATAACTGCATTGTACAAAAGTTAACATTTATGTTTAAAAAATAAATAAATTAGCCTTTCCTTAGGATTAGTAAAACAGATATACACACTGTGTATACTTTATATTTAAAATATATATTGTTTACTTTGCATAGCAGCATGAACATGTTTGGCTCGATGCAGTGCTGTACATTTTTGACCTCAGCCAGAGTTGCATCGTCCGGACGTAATCTCCTTGCTTTTCGGTGGGGAGTCAGTGTCTGACTTTTTAATGAACAGTCTGATTTTGGTTTCTTACTTGGTCCAGGTCCCCCACTCATTTTTACACCCATTCTTTAGAAGTAAATAAACTGTTAGCCGCTAACTAGGTGACTTTGCTGGAGTTTTGCAGTACTGCGCGCGGTTGACTGAGCAGGTGCTTGTTACAAAAGATAACGCTGGATTGGCTCTGCTATATGTCAATCAATTGCCAAATGCCACAGTGCGGATAGATGATTGGCTCCATCTGTACTGCAGTGTTTTCTGTGGCTCGTGGTTCACTTGCTTTTTATGCTGCATGGTAATTTATTTTGATAGGCAGGGCTCCACGATCAACTAGTAATACCTTCGTGATTGACCAGTAACTTGAAATCTACCAGTAGCTCGCGATCGACGTATTGGGCACCCCTGATCTAATTTGTATAGGTCATGCTAGTTGCTAGTCATGTTAGCTAAGCAGCTAAGTTAAAACTCTCAATACTCATGTATCAAATTAAAATGTTTGTGAACAGGATATACTGTTATTCGAATCACGGCAACTAAACCATAGAGAATTTTTTGATTACATAGAGACATAATTGACTGGTAAGCAAACCAGCTCTGCGAGAAACACATCAGACTGGTTTGTCATGAATGTTGACCAAGCACATCTTGTTGGCAGGACAAGAAACTTGTCAAGCTTGCTGGTCGTTACAGCACCACCTTGCGATTATGCTCAGAATAAAGCTTGTGCTTGCGTTATGAATTACATTATGACACATTTCTCATTCAAAGTCATGTTTGTACAGCTGCAAGCATTATGGTTCTCAATTCTGCTCCTGGCCTAAAAGTTAAGTCTGGTGTATCTAATGTAACCACTTTTTCCCTCAGGCTGAGCATTCATCAGTCTTCAGTTTGGTCAGTCAGTCAACACCCACATCTATGGTGCAATTAAGCTTTCAGAGTCTTTCCAGAGACTTAGAAGCACATAAACTAGTTCAAGTCATTTAAAAAATACATACTTCTTTCAGATGTTGTCACCCTGCCAAAAAGCTGTTTGCCATGGGAAATAACATAAGATTTGCACCCATTTTCGAAAATGACCTACACTAAATTTTTAGGAGCTTCATCGTCAAGAAGACACCTGGCAAGCTCTTCTCATTAAGGTTGATTGCTTATTGCCAATAAAGTGCAAATAAGCTGTCCATTAGGTGCCAGATCCATAGAGATTGTAGGCTATTGCTCCTACTCTGCCTGCGCTTCCTGATTTCTCCCACTGGGACAATGGCTGCAGTGTAATGTGTGTGATTGTGTGGGCTTGAACAGCATACATAATGAAGACATAGCGTGGGGGTGTTAGACTGCAAGAAAGAATCTATGACACCTGCCACTATGCGCTTACATCCCACTCTCTTTCTTTTTCTCCTCCTGATCTTCTCCCCGCTCCCTCCACCCCCCACCCCCAGACTGTGCACAGTCTCCCTCTGTCTCTCATATTCTCCTCATATCCCACACAATCACATCTGCTTTTTACGTGAGTCAGAAAGGAGGGCCAGCTTTAGACCACTTGGCATCACTTCCTGACTCTCTAGAGACAAGAAAAACAACCGCTTTCCCTCACACACAGATACACATATGCATATGTATTACTCTGAAGCACTGTATAAGTTAATAAGAAGCGGCATCCATCACTCATCTTCACATTGTGGCCTGACTACCACTGATCGTGAATCTGAAGTAGGGCAATGGGTAGTCAGTGTCTGATCTGACACAACTGCCATTTTATCATGTGTGTGCCTGAAGAGTGGGCTGTGGGAAGAGTGATGGACTTGTGTATGTGATGGGAAAACACTCAACAAATCCGTGGCACATGCTGGTCACATAGTTCACAATAGTTTTCATTAAATAATGAAATTCTTCATTTTACTTCACCAAATATAATTTTAATTGAGCTAACATGGATAAGCATGACAACGACCAGATGCCAAACGTCCTGCATGTCGGCCCTCATACCATCCTCATGGAATCTGTTTCTGATCGTTTGAGCAGACACATGCACATTTGTGGCCCAGTGGAGGTCATTCTGCAGGGCTCTGGCAGTTCTCCTCCTGTTCCTCCTTGCACAAAGGCGGAGGTAGCGGTCCTCCACGTCTCCTGATGTACTGGCCTGTCTCCTGGTAGCATCTCCATGCTCTGGACACTACGCTGACAGACACAGCAAACCTTCTTGCCACAGCTCACATTAATGTGCCCCCCTGGATGAGCTGTACTACCTGATCCACTTGTGTGGGTTGTAGACTCCGTCTCATGCTACCACTAGAGTAAAAGCACCACCAGCATTCAAAAGTGACCAAACGTCAGCCAGAAAGCATAGGAACTGAGAAGTGCACTGTATTCTCTACCAGCAGAACCATCTCCTTTATTGGGGATTTTATTTTATTTTATAAGCTAATTGCCTATAATTTCTATCTGTTGTCTATTCCATTTGCACAACAGCATGTGAAGTTGATTGTCAATCAGTGTTGCTTCCTAAGTGGACAGTTTGATTTTACAGAAGTGTAATTGACTTGGAGTTACATTGTGCTGTTTAAGTGTTCCCTTTATTTTTTTGAGCAATGTATTTTTCTGCGTTGCATCACTTTGCATTCCAGTAGGTGTAGTGTTGCACACATGTGGCCTTCATGTGTTTGGTTTATTTCAGTGTAGGCAGAAGGGAATACAAGGAAGAGAGCAGAGAGAAGGCAAGAAGAAGAAAGAAAAGTGTCTTTTAGAGTTGACTCATCAGCGGCTCCCACTGCTCGGCGGTCTGTGCCGAGAAGAGAGGCTTGTTAATCATGCTGCCTCATCAGCTCAGTGACAGAGACAGATTCTCCTGCCTCTCTCTTCCCTCCACCGCCATGGGTGACGCCGTATGAGCCACAGATAATGTGCTCATAATTTTGCCTCTTGGTCCTGAAAGAACATGGTGCACTGCTTTCATCCTGCAAGACCCCTCCCCACCCACATGTAAATGCAAAGCCTTTGATCCAATCCAGATCTTCACTCAGACAGGCGAGCGGATGAATAAGTGGTACAGCATGAATCTGAAGTAACGGTGCATCTGCGCCCTCGGCAAGTGGGACAGCCCACCACAGGGCAATCAGACAAGGCTGCCCCAGCTTGCGAATGGCAGCAGAAAGGCACCAGGGGGAAGATGGATGGCAGATTTAACCGGGCAATGCAAAGAGAGGGGAGATGTATGGTGGTGCACATGGGCTGAGACGGAATGACGGATGAGTGGATTACAGAGTCATGCCAGAGCCTTGGCTGATACCGTGGCTGGGAGCCAGAGAGGGTGGAGGGATATGGTGTGGCAGGACAGGCTGCCTGACCTCCTGACTGTTGCTAAAGCAACCAGGGTCATCATCTTCAAGAACACCTGGAAAAGCTGTCTTCTTGCTGATGGTTTCAGTTGGTGTTCTGCAGTAAAACAGTAAATTCTCTTGGAACTGTGGTGTAAAGTAAACACTGAGTTACATATAGAAATATAGTGCAATGCTCATATATTGTATTCACAATATTAGTGAATTCACAAGTGCAGCCTCTTTAGACAGCACACTAAAGTCAACCCAAAATCTAGTCCCACTATTAAGAATAGTGAAACTAGTACTTCTGTAGTGTTCTGTTGCCCTTCAGTTATGGTAGTATGCAGTATATTGTATTATATGTTCTCAATAACAGGATATGAGGTACACATACTTATTAAGTATGCTTGAAAAGGATTTGTGGAACCGAGGAGAGACATACTGGCACATTTCATATAGGAGTTACATGTCATTCATCCATCACTGGGCTCCTGATCAGTTCCTTCAGATTAGCTTTAACTACCATGAACCTTCTCCCTGCATTTTACACTTTATATGCAACTGTTAGATCTGTTGTTCCAAGCTATAGGCTTCTAGCTGCTAGACCTGGAAACTGACACTGTTTCATTTCTTTCTGTAAATTGTTGTTGTAATCTGTTGTCAACCAAAGGAGGATGGTTTCCAATTCTGAGCCCTGGTTCCTCCCAAGGTTTCTTCCTACAGGCTGAGGAGTTTTTCCTTGCTCAGTAGGAACTTTGACCTGGATTCTATAAAGCTGTTTTGTGACAACGTCTGTTGTAAAAAGTGCTATACGAATAAAATTTCAATTGAACTGACATTCAATAAGTATTTCTATGTAACTGCTGTGAACGGGATGAGCCCACGGAAGGACGCGAAACAACAGGTTGCAAGAAAATGAACCCCGAGGGGAAGTTTTATTGACAAAAAGAAAAAGAACTTTAGGGGAAAAGCTGGAGTAATAGAGCTTGAGGTTTGGGGAAAGGTCCACGCAGTGGTGCCTTCTTAATACTGGTTGGCTTCAGTTTCGCCCTCGTCTATCACCCGGGAACATGTGGAGATAAACACATGGTTAAGGGGTGAAGAGAAACATACACAAGGCATACTGAAGTAAATAGCAGAGAGAAAAGGGAAAAAACACACAGCAGGAACGGCTCAGGTTACTGGCTGCTTGTGGGGCGCAAGTGAAAGATCCTGAGCACGCGGCTGTCGGTGGAGGCGCCTTTTAACCACGTCAGCGGCGGCCCTCTGATTACCACAAACTGCCGCAGCCGCGGCGGGGTGGGCATGTCTCCACCGCGAGCCGCGTGCTCCTTGTTTACCAACAGCGGT